>LIEC01010723.1:0-32547 GCA_001925005.1 Drosera capensis
GGAAAAGAACATTGGGAAGCAGTGAAATGGATTCTTCGGTACCTGAAGGGTACAAAGTCATTATGCTTATGCTTTGGAGGAGAAAAACCTATCTTGAAGGGTTATACAGACGCAGATATGGCAGGTGACCTAGATGGAAGAAAGTCTACATCAGGTTATCTCTTCACTCTAGCAGGAGGAGCTATTTCATGGCAATCCAAATTACAGAAGTGTGTAGCTTTATCCACAACAGAAGCTGAGTACATTGCCGCAACAGAAGCCGGTAAAGAGATGTTATGGATAAAGAGATTCCTTCAAGAACTGGATATCAGTCAGCCTGAATATCAAGTACATTGTGACAGACAAAGTGCCCTGGACTTGAGCAAGAATGCAATGTACCATTCTCGCACAAAGCATATCGACGTTCGTTATCATTGGATACGTGAAGTTATGGAGCAGCAGCAGTTGACACTAGTGAAGATCCCTACAAAGGAAAACCCGGCAGACATGCTGACGAAGGTAGTTACACGAGACAAGATTCAGCTATGTGCTGACATAGCTGGAATGGAGGCTAACTAATCAAATATATTGATGTGGCTGGAGGGGGAGAATTGATAGGTCCAGCCAAATGCTTGGCCGGTGCATGTGTGAACAGTGACCGGTGAACATGTGGCCGGTGCACATGTGAATAGTGGCCGGTAAAAACCAAAAACACGTTTTTAGTTCTTTCACATTTCCTACCTTCATCACTATAAAAGGGGAAGGGGTTGAGCCTGAAAAATTATCCCATCCTCCAGAAGCAAAGGGATCAAACACAATACAAAGTGTCTACCTCCGATGATTGCATCGGTTTAGAAAGTTTTTTGAGGGATTTGTAAAATCTCAATTCTATTCATCAATAGAATACTTTTCTTCCTTTATTTGTGATCAAAATTCTTAACATCAATGACTTCATCTCTTCATCTATGGCTTTCTCTCACTCCATCTTTTCTCTAACCTACATGGCCTCGTTATAACAACTTTGCTCACCACTATCTATAAGCAATTGCAAGTGGTTGTGCACTGGTTCAACTTGACTCTCCTCCTGTGTTTCACCCTGTTCTGTATCATGCTTTTCATCATTGTTAGTAGAATCATCAAGTTCAACAAACTCAGATTCTGCCTTCTTGTCTTATCAGTGAACTTGTCTTTATGAAAAGCGTTCTCATTGAAAACCATACTTTTACTTCTAATTACCTTGTGATTTACATGATTCCACAACCTATAATCAAGGTTGTCCACATCATAACCCAAGAAGGTGTAAATTTTTGACTTTGCATCCAATTTGGATCTATCAGCACTATTGATATGAACATAAGAGACAATAAAAAATTCACAGGTGTGAAATTACCTCTTTTTCTGGAGTTAATAAAATCGTTTTTTTTTTTTTTTTTGGAGTTCTTGTTTTCGTGTTCATCAAGCACGGCTTGATATTCTAAGAAGAAGACGATGAATCAACATTTACTTCATACATAAAGGCACCTCCTCTGTTTCTTTGTACAAGCTGTCGTTTTTCTATTGGTAACTTTGCTCCGTACCTTCAATTCATATCTTTGAAACTGGTTATAGTATGTACTTATTCCTTGAGTGCTTGCTTTTGGTTTGACATTTACCTAAGCTATATCATTGTTGGATTAATCTTCTTGGTCGACTGCAAAATGATGCCGGCGCCATGTATTTACTTGATGGATACCAAGTAGTGTAACGTATTCGTACCTGAAGCTTCAGATCCCTGATTGCATGTCCTTTTGAGCTTTGCTGTCAAAAGTCTGTTGGTGCTGAAACTCTCAGGTCTCAGCTGTGTCGTCCTTGTGAGGTGGAAAGCTGGGAACATGATATTGGCACGGCTCAATCAAGTTCTGAGGACCCAAAATTTGGGAGATCGAACTTGATTGAACCATCCCAATATCGCGGCTTCCCCGTTGAAACTTTTGCACCATGTTGAACTTGTTTCCTGTTTACTGGTAAATGGAGCTTGGAAAAGCTATCATTTTGATGTGTGGAATTTATATAGAGCAGTACACAGAGGAAGATTGTGAAGTTGGAAAATGAGAATGGTTGCGATTTCACTGTCTTTGCTGCCCATAGGAAATATTAAATGGAACCTTTAAGGTTCTGTTCGTAATATAATATTAGCAGCGTTTGATGACACTGCAAATCAGATTACAGAATATTCTTTTACTTGGTTGCATTAGCTATCAATTTTGCTGATGACTCAATTACTAGGTACTAACGTGATAGTTGTGTTGAGCATGCAATGAGTTGTGCATATTAGTTGTGTTCGACAGTGATTCTGAAACACCCTTAAATGTCATTAGACATGACGATCATTAGAATTAGCAATTCAACACGTCATTAACGATATTTGAAATTTGACCACTGCAAACTCAACAGAACCAAAACAGACCAGAAGATAAGGAATTGGTAGGATGGAATGCTGTCATGATTATCAGCATTTTTAAGGGTCCACGTATTGAACATTATGAGTGAAGCTTTATCGAGTCGTTTTCAAATTGTTGGCAAAGGTCGCCAAGGAACATACAGATTGGCCAGATTATATTTTTTGTGACTTTCATACCTAACTCCGTTGTCTCCAATTCCATAGAAAATGCCTAATGTATCCATCACCATGATAAGTAACGCATATCATCCAACTCCAGTTGAAACATCGATTGAGTGACGTTAGTTCAGATCATTGATCGCCACCACAAGTCGGGGGTCTCAAGGTTGCTTCTAGGATCAGAGTTCTAACAAATCCAGCTGGTTTTCCTGCCCGATGTTCTCTGGACGGAAATCTTCTTCCTGGTCGAACCACGACACCAGATTCTAGGATGGGATGAACTGATCCAATCCATATTTCCCAAGGGGATGTTTGAAAGTTGAGCATGAAAATTACAGATTTCAGAATAATTAAGAGAATGTGGGCTAATTGAGACTAAATAGTTGGCTTTATTACAGAACAAAGGGTTACAACGCACAACATTTAGTTTGCACACAACTTGCCGACCCATGAAAATGTCGATGCATCTACAGATAGAAGTATAATAAAAACACGATACATACGTGACGTCCTTGACATGAATTGTACAGCGTTCATCATCTTAGTGTTGAGACCACTGGATGCTCTTTATATCAATGCCTTCTTTGACCATTTCGTAAAGCGGACTCATCTCTCTCAACTTCTCGACCTGCTTTACTGTAAGCTCGATCGCCCTGTCAATCTCTGCCTCCGTCGTGAACCTCCCTATCCCAAATCTAATGGAAGTATGAGCCATGTCTTCATCAACTCCAAGTGCTCGTAAAACATAGGATGGTTCCAAGCTCGCGCTAGTGCATGCACTACCACTTGAAACCGCAACCTGTTTCAATCCCATTAGAAGACTCTCCCCCTCCACGTAAGCGAAGGATATATTCACATTCCCAGGGTACCTCTTCTCCATGCTTCCATTCACGATAACATTGTCTAATCTACTCCGTATCCCGTTCAATAACCTGTCATGAAGAGCCCTTATCCTTTTGTCGTCGTACTCCATCTCTTTCATCGCAAGCTCACATGCTGCTCCAAACCCAACAACCAAGGGTGTCGGAACCGTGCCACTTCTAATCCCTCTTTCCTGTCCGCCCCCGTTCATTTGTGGCTCGACTCTGATCCTCGGACGCCCTGGACGCCCTCTTCTTCTCATGTACAATGCCCCGACACCTTTTGGACCATAAATTTTGTGCCCGCTCAATGACATCAGGGTAAGATTCATTTTCTCCACATCAATAGGTATTTTCCCCAGTGCCTGAGCCGCATCAGAGTGGAACCAGATACCTTTTTCCTCGCATATTTTTCCAATCTCCTCCAAAGGCTGTATAACGCCAATCTCATTGTTAACTGCCATGACAGATATCAAACCCGTATCTGGTCGAATTGCCGCCTTAAGCTTCTCCAAATCAACAAGACCATCTGGTTCCACAGGAAGATACGTAACATCGAATCCCTCCTGTTGCAAATGGCGGCATGAATCAAGAACACACTTGTGCTCGGTTTGGACAGTGATAACATGGCGTTTCGTGTCCTTGTAAAAGTGCATGACTCCCTTCACAGAGATGTTGTTCGACTCAGTTGCACCCGAGGTAAATATTATCTCTCTAGGGGATGCATTGACAAGAGCAGCCACCTGCGCACGAGCTGCTTCAACCGCATTTTCAGATTCCCAGCCATATAAATGTGTTCGAGAATGGGGATTGCCAAAGCGAGAGAGGTAGTACGGGAGCATGGCATCAAGAACACGTGGATCCACAGGAGTAGTCGCTTGCATATCGAGGTACAGCGGCCTTCCAACAATTTTAACTCCTTTCATCGAAATTGCATCCCCATCATCAATAAATTCCTGATTTGAGGGTTCGACTGCAGCAGCCGCCGTTGAGAAAGGGTGAAGAAGGTGATTCACTCTAGCAAATACTAATGCTTGACCTATTAAAAAACCAAATGTGAGCCAGAAAACAACATCAGTTCAATTGAAAATAGAATTCATAAAAGTCAAATTGTTGAATATATGAAACACAGTTGACAAAGAACTTAAAATGTCTGCTCTAAATGGACCACCGGTTATTGTTCTCAGTTCTCTTCACTTACAGTATCAGTCGTGTATCACGAGACTCCTGCCAATTTTTCAATGGCGGGATTATTAGGTGGAATAATTGACTCAACCATGAATCACAAACGAAAATATCAGCTGGAGCCAATGAAAAATACGATATTATTTGCATTATGAGACGTCGAATGAATGCAGTCAAAGCGTGAGATGCAAATTAAGCTGTATATACTTAAACATAGTCGCATTGATACAATAACAAGGAACCAACTTTATCTTGTCATCATATCCTGTTATGAAGTCATGTACATGAATATGGCAATCGATTTTCCTCTCGTACCATTTCCTTGATAAGGTCATGATAAACACTTTCTCACTAGTCTCCTAATAGATTTCGAATCCACTTCAAATTGAACCAGGGAACAGAAAGAGACAAGCCAAACTAATAAGTACAAAAAATGAATCAGAAAACTAAAATCCACCAAGCTCTTCAGCCAATACTAACCACTTTGTGATCTTACAAGTTGCATAACGTCCGTGCATGATAACTCTTACAACTAAAAGAACTATCTCCGATAAAACATTTCTGATCATTATCACTAATAAAGCATTCTTGCAATGTCAACAACAAAGCAAAACTGCTTGCCTAATAAAAATGGCTCATCAAATTTCTCCTGGACAGCGCCAGAATGATGAAGTTCACCGGAATCGCAAATCAAACCGCAATAAATGTTCCATACCAATAGTTACAAGCAGCAATCGATCCAAAAACCTCGATTCACCCAAACTTCCACGTCACAATACCCACAAAATCCACTCAAGTCGGAAACTTTAACTTAATTCTAAAAAAACCCAAATCATCAAAATCCCAAGTTCAAACAATTATCCTCACAAAACGTATCAAAGTGCATCCAAAACCCTAGAAATCCAATCCCAAAATCAGCCTTCAAAAAATTGAAAATTACAGAATCACACAAAAAATTATGAACCTTTGGTGGAAGTCCATGGGTGGTGGTGATGAGCGGAGGTGGCAAGGAGACGCTTGGAGAGGCGAGAGAGCGTCGCCATCGTCGGCGGCGGCGGCTAGAGTGAGTCGGTTTTGCCTCACGCAAGGTTCGGACTCGGTTGCGTGGTATTTGTGGTTTCTGGTTGTATGTTGTAATTGATGTGTGATGTGTCCAAAAAAAATTGGTGGTATTTTCTGTGGATAATTTATTTTTAAACTAAGTTATATTTTTTTTTTTTTTACATTATAAACATGTAAATATATCTGTTTAGGACATTTTGAATAATATTTTTTCAACTATTCATTAATTATTATTTTTTTTCATTTTTATCTCATTCTAATTGGTGAATGATTCTACGTTTCGATCTTATCATAAAATATTGTCTTTTTAGTAAATATTTGTTAGTCGGTTAATTGTTCATCTTTTTTGTTGTCAAATGTATGAAAAACTTCTTAGTCTGAAAATCAAGATCAAGCGTTATCATTCCGATTAGAAATCTAGAAATCTTGCTATAGATTTATTTGTTTAAATTGAAAGATTTGAAAATTTGGTTCTTTATTGAACGAATCCTATATCATTGAGATCTTAGATAACATTATTTATTTGGATAGTTTTAAAATATATATATATTAAATACATCATAATATCTTTTTTACAAACTACTATAATAAACTCAATTATAATATTTTTTTAGTGTCAATTATATTTATTTTTTATTATCAATTGATGATATCAATCTTATTTAATTATCATTTCATTATTTTTTATAATAAAGACCACTAGTTCTCCTCTCTCACAGTAATCCCATTCCTTTTTACTACTGTGCTTGATATGATTTAAAATTTAAACCTTATCTTTTTGCTATCCACTATCATCACAATATTCACGTTACTTTATGGTCGTGATTTGTGCATTGTCGTCGTCAATGTTTGGAGCACTGCTTGGCGATGAAGATAAGTGAATCGTCGCCAACAATATTTGGTCTGGGCACTATTTTATGGTACTGTTTCAACAATATTTTGACCAGGGTACTGTTTGTTATGTGCACTGTTTTGGGTATTGTTTCAACGAGAAGATTGGAGAAGAAGACTTGTTTGTTTGGGGGTACTGTTTCGATAATTTTTTTTGTCTCGGCAGTATTTGTTATGAGCACGGTTTGTTATTAGAATGAAGATTGAAGACCGACACCGACGACGAAAGTGGCGGTGATCGCAATTGGTGACAAGGGTTAGATTTAATATTTTACTATGATTATTATAATAGTCTATTGTAATAAAATATATCCTTATTTTTTATTAAGGATAAATAAAAATCTTAATTTGAATTTATAAATCAATTGATAAAAAAAATTTGCATTATAACCTATAGATAATTAATGAAAGCAAATACAATTATTGTCTTTCGAAAGTTATAACACTTTTCTAATTTAGATATCCCATAAAATATATAACGATTTTATATTTGGAAACTTTTCTTTACAAAACTATTAAAACACTATTATTTTTACTTTATATAACATCAACTCATCCTATTATTGTTTCTCCTCATTTTCTTGTTCTCACTCCTTTCTTTTATAAAATCAAAAAAGCAAAGAAGTCATTTGGATAAAATTCAACATACATATAGTTTTTCGTTTCAAGTCAAATGATTGTATCTTTCGAGATAAAGGAAGTAATTGGTTTACACCAACTGAAGCATTATCCCTACCTGCTGGTCATAAGTTATTGTTTTTTTTTTTTTTTAATAACAAACAATCATTAAAAAGTACTCCATTCATCTCAAAATAATTGCAAGAGTTTGAGCGAGGATTTGTCCAGATAAATTTTGGCTTGCATTGTAGAACGATCAAATATCATTTTTCATAAAATTAATGTGAAATATTAATGTATTTAAAATATGTTTTTCAACCTTAAACGGATGATATAATTTTCTTATGCCGTTTAGACGGATAACGAAACTCCTCAAAATATATATTAAATAATACAAAATATGATTTGTTATATTTATTTTAAAGTGGATGAAGTACATCTTTTATCATTCAACTCAGATCATAATATTAAAACCAAAGTCATCAATTTTATTTAAAAAAAAATCAAACTCATCAAAATATATATATATATATCACCTTAAAATATTATGAACGTCACGATTTTATGAGAACAATGGTGGCTCACCAATTATCATATGGGACCTCATCTAACACAGAAATTCCCAGGAAGGGTAAAAAAAAAAACATTCGAAAGCAACCGCTCCTCCGCTCTTCCTAGCTCCGCTGCAAACAAGAACGGCGTCTCCCTGTGGCTATCGTCGACCACATCTACACCGGCCAGGTAGTCTTTTTTTCTCTCTACAAACAGAAATCTGGAAATGAAATATATCGAGAGCAACGACAGGGCTTGTGTGTTTATGCTGATTGTGTTTCGCATTTTTCTTTTCCATGTTGTGTAGGGTTTTGTCATAGGGTTTGATGGTTAGAATGAATGGATGAGTTTTAGAATGAATGGATGAGTTGGAAGTTGTTGCGGTTTTGTTTGGTGTGATGTGATCCATTGGTTTGATCTCAACCCTAGATTCCAATTTGTATTTTGTGGTGATTGTTACATATACATTAGTGTCTATTATCATCGATTCGAACTTTTGTTAGAAAAGGTTCCTGACATAGTTTAGAGCATGTCGTTGATGTAATTGACATGGCTAAGTGCATAGATCATTTTGTTGTTGGCTTAGCGAAGAAAAAGATATGGTGCTTGCAATGTACGAAGTGATTTTGCAGATACAACACGAGGACTAATCAGTGAAATGCTTCTCCTTCCTTGGGAAGAGATACTAGGCAATGAATTCAACGTTTCCCTTTTCAACGAATAGATGAAGTGATGAACAAGATCAAGGGCGGTTCATGGAAGATCTTGTCGTGAGGGACGACCTCATATCAACAATGGCGGATGAATCAGCACCCAGCTTCAGTGCTTCCTTGCCCGCCCTTATGAACCTCGACACTGCACTCCTTACATACTCATCCGCCTCTTTGACATTCATTTTGGTCGTCATTTCATCAGGAAAGCTGCTCAAGTAATGATCTCCGTTTAGAACAGCCGCGAGTTGGACGACCTCACTCTGAAAGGATGACAATGCTCTGGTTTCATTGGCACCTGTCTTCCTCAAAGGAGTCAGGTCCGGCAAGAATTCTGCAAAGTCATTTACCAAATCAGGTAAATTTATTTGTGACAAGATCTTTCTAGTGAGAACTAGCAAATGACTAGGCTATTATCCACTTGGTTCGACTTGCTCAACCACCAAGAAGGTCGTTGGGAGATGATGATCTTATTGTTTCAAATTGTTTATTGGTTGCTTTGCAGCATAGATAGATCATGTCATAGATTTTAACCTCAGGCATCCTTTTCCTGGTTTCCATGCTATGATACTTGATTTTGTACTTACAGTAAAGCACATTCTTTGCGATTTGTTTCTTTCGCCAGATTTGGTGAAGCATTCAGCATAGTGTGTACCTGGACAATCAGTCCTGGGAGCTGTTAAGCCCCCAACAATATCCTCAAAGGTGCCAGCCCATGCATCTCTGTGTGTCAAGAAATTGGAGCTCAGGTTGAACATTTTCTTTATTGTTGCTGGAATAGAAGAGTGCTCAAACTCTGAGTTTGGCGTTGGCCCTTTTGGTTTCCTCATCACTGCAACATCAGTCACATCTCAAAACATCAAAAGATGAAAGGAGAGCGTCCAAACTATAACCGCTATGAATTCTCATGTATTGCAGGATATCAGGGAACAAAAAGGAAGGAATCACAACTACCTGTTCCTTTCTTGATCCAAGGAGAGACCATAATGGTCAGAACACGAACACCTAGGCGATCAAACTTGAAGAAATCGGGGGCAGGGCCGGAGTTCCCATCCGGATTTGGGACATTAACATAAGGGGTTTGGACATGGTCGAAGAATCCACCATGCTCATCATAGGTAATGATTAAGAGGGTCTCATTCCATTGAGGACTAGCCCTCAAAGTCTCATACACCTCCTTCACCAGTTTCTGCCCATTAGCTACATCATGAGACGGATGATCATCGTTCGCGGGCACAACCACCAGATCAAAGTACCTCGGCTCGATAACCGTCAATGCAGGAAGCTTCCCCTCCCTAGCATGCTTCTTGAACATCAGATCATAGTGATGGAACTTGTACACATACTTCAACTTCCTCAAATTCCTATAGAACAGTGTCGAGGGAACGGTCTGAAAATAGATACCAAAGTCCTTGCCATCATCATAAAGTGAATCGAATATCGTCCTTTGCGGATAACCGAATGCCAATTGCTTCGTGACATGGCTGGTTGCCCCATGAGAGGTGGCAGAATACACAAAGAGCCTATTGGGTTGAGTAGGGCCAGGAATTGAAGAGAACCATCTATCAAAAACAGCAAACTCTTTCACCAGTGAAGCATAAACTGGTACATTCTCAGGCTTAAACCCTTTCATGACAGTTTCCGATAGGTCCGGCGACAATAACAACGCTTGTTGGACAAACCCGAGCATCGAAGGGATCGAACCAGACCCGAATACCTGCAGCTTCACATCGTCGAACGTGTGACCGGGATCCGCATCGACATATTCAGCGTCATCTGTGAAGCAAATGGTATGTGACACCTTTCCCTGGGTTGATACAGGATTACATTCATCACCTGTCACACCATCAACGTTTGAATTGATGCTGTTCTTCATCCACCCAATCAAGTGATCAAACGACCTGTTCTCCATCACAAGAACAACAATGGTCCTGATGGGTGATGATGGTGTTCGCTTGGCACCAACAACACACAATGGATTATGAAGAACACATAGAAACACAAGCAAAATGGCAGAAAATGGTAAAATTTTGCAGGGTTTTGAGTTCTTCATTGATGCCTCAAGTTCCTGTTTTGGCCAAATGGGTTCTCCCAATTCTCAAACTCTTGGTGTTTTAGCTTTCTGAGTATCTCTCAAACCTCATAAAACACGAAAAACCCGGTAGGGTTCTTGAGAAAATGGAAGAAATCAGCGTAGTCATGTGATGATGTGAAAGGGGAAAAGCAAATCTTGGTTTGAACTGATAATGAGAGGAAATCTGATAATGAAAGCAGCAGATTTGTAGTGTATTTATTGAGGTGGGATTTTTGTATAGTTTGAGGATGTAAATGAAATTTCTGGTTTGTGTGGCTTCTGTGTTAGAGAAGTGGACAATGTAGCAGCAGGCAATTTTGGTAAATTTTTCTGGGTGTTCTTTTTGTTTGCAGGAATTGGTTGTGACATATAATGCCTGCCAGTGAAGCTGCTAGAATGAGAGTCATGAACAGAGGAGATATTTTCACCCATAAAATCTAATCCATATCATATGGTGCGTGACTTCAACCACTTCAGAACTTGCATTTTGATTGCCGGAAGGAGTCTTTTACTGTAGTTTGCTTTGTGTCTACTTTGTAACATTGTTTTACAATGATTTGTGTTGTCCGATGTTTTCCTTTCATTTACGATCGCTCGAAACCGATAGTTTTTTATCCAACCCACCCTAGTTGAATGTGATTGCTTTTCTCTACCGACAAAAGGATCTGCACACAAGCCATTCATTTTGGCCTTTCACGTGCTAAAGTAAAGAGGGGCTTGCCCAGTAAGGCCAGAGTCACAGATACAACAATGGTGGATATTTCATAAAAGGTTATAAAACTATGCATTCTACATTCGAAAGATCCGTACCACATTTCATACTTTTTCAGCAAAAATCCCAGATAACGTTGATGCTCAAGAGTTGATTACAATGAGTGAGTACATGATTTTCCCATAAGCAGGATTCACACTGCGAATTCGTTTTCATTATTAGCTCTCAGCTCAATTCCACCCAGGAACAGAACCCAATCAATTTTGTATCAAAATCAATATGTGATATGGCCCGTGTCTTTGAACTATACAAGAGAATATCATCAGCAGTAACACCCGATGAAAGCCAATGAATACTCCTTTCTCGAAGTTCAAAATCTTTGAGCGCGGAGGATTATGATGAGATTGTTTTAGTTGATTAGCCACTTCTTTTCAAGTAGGTGAGTACTCCCAAACCAGCAACTAGAGTGGCGCCTGCTGCAACTGCCCCGTATGCAGCAGCCGATGAATCTGGTTGAGCGTAATCTAGACTATCACCAGGCGCCCTCCGTCGTCCATGTGCGGTCCCTGGGTAGTCAAGATGCAGTCTTAAACCCTCGGAAGATATAAGAATGCTACGACTTACGATAAGACACTTTACACTACACGGAACCAAGACTTGAAGACGGATTCATGTGATGATTCCACCGAGTGAAAGTGTAGCCATACTCCTAGATGATAAAAAAACGATAACAGTGATATTGATGCTATCGGACAGCTAAATTTCAGATTTACCTTCCATCCAGATAACCGTGCATGATCAACAGCCGCAGCAAGATCGCTGTCAGAAGCAAGCACAAGTTTGTCGTGGTCTTCATCTTCATACTGCAGCATGGTATCATAATCCATGAGAGCGAACTTAAATGTGCCACTAGCAAGGAAAGAATAAAAAAGAGAGCACACAGATGGACTACCAGTATTTGCGGCAGGTGGTTCCGATCAATGTCATCTCCTACCCTCTGAAGTATGCACATCATTAGATCCGCCAAACTCCATGTATCTGGAAAAAGGAAATAGTTCAAACAACATCCAGAAAAAAAAAGTAGTTATTTGACACCGGAAGGCATTAGTTCTTGATCCCCGACATCAGATTCGAGTACAAACCCAGTAAACTTGGCAAAGTGCAGAGACGGTGTCAGGTTACCAGAAATAAATCGATGCTTTCTTCCCCTTCTGTCTTCTATCTTGAACGCAAAGTTATTCGGCTGGATAGAAGAACACGGAAAAGATCTGCTATCTCCTCCTTCAGATGCAAGTTACATCGATCCCTCACTGGACTTTATTCAAAGGCTCGTGAGTCAGCTGATACTAATTGAACAAGCACACTATGGAGTACCTTGAGGCTCGAGCTTTTACCTTCTTGTATCTTCGAGGCTCGAGCTTTTACCTTCTTGTATCTTCATCGTCATCTACGGGCCCCAATTGCATCGCCGAGTCCCAAAATTTTTGCATCATAGTAACTGTCGCTTCATTGTTAGTTCCACCAGCGTTTCCAACCTATTATTCTAGAATGATTATAAGTCTGTTCCTTCACAAATAACATAACAAAATGTATCATAGCAAACATTTGATGACGAAAAAGATTACAGCATAGATGAAAGAAACTAAAAGTTCAAGAAGATGATATGAATTAGCATCGAAGTGCATGAACAAGTCGGAAAGGGAAGAGAAGAGCCAAAATCCTTACACAAGAGACCTCCTTTTTCATAGATCAATTCAATTTATGGAATTAACTACTCACCGTGGCAACAGCTGCATGAGTAATATGAATCACATCAACAACTGCAACAGCATGCCCCTCTGCAGCCACCGAACTGTAGTTATTAAAATTAAAACAGAGTTTTAAAGTTCCCGAAAAATCTAAATTGCAACCTCTATCTACAACAGGTAGGTGTAGAAACTTCCCGTCGTGCATAGTGTGCAAAGCATCAACTACAGGTGTATCAACAGTTGCACATTCTGGATTCAGAGTCATGACCTATAGATTTAGGAGTCACACAACTACATCTCATGACTGAGTTAAGACTCAAGTGCTCCCAAATTACTAGTTCAAAAATTCACAAGTCTCTCAGTGATTCTTAGAGTATTAACTTGCAAGGTACCTTTTCTACCAATGTAGATTCCGCAGGAAGATTTTGCACTATCAGCCGCATCAGGATATCTTTTGAACTGACCACATAAAAAGCAAGGTAACAATATAAAATCACATCAGAAGAGTAACAAATTTGATTCATCGGGAAGAGAGAAATTAAGCATTCTCCATTCCCCTCTAGCTAATAGAACCATTATATCATAAACCTCATGATAGGACCTCACGTTAATATTCCTCTTGGTTTATCTTCCGCAGTCACAATTGCGCAGCTTAATCGGTACTCGAGCATCTTCTTTGCTGCCACTAAAACTGTGTCAGTTGGTGACACTGTTATGATCTTGAAAGGATCCCACAGTCGGTTAACCAAAGAAGAACACCAGAAAAAATAAAATAAAATAATCACAGAGATGTTACCTACTTTGAATGTTCTGGAATAACCGTGGACAAAGAGGGCCTGAAAATGCGATCCCTTAAAGTCTCGAGAAAAGTATTATGCCTTGAATTTCAACCAAGAAAATAACTACATAATGATTAACTTCTCCCTGACAATAAAGATTAACTTAATACACACATAAATATCAATCAGGGAGAGGGTTTTGTTCTGTACTGTAGTCAGGTACTAACCAGATGCTGATGACCCCCAACTTTTTTCAACACCTTCAACAGCTGCTGCAATGGCTTTCCCTTTCTCTGCTGCCCTTTCCATACGTGCCATGGCAACATACAAACACTTGGCAATATCAAGTAAAGCAATCACCTCTCCGTTTTCAACCACCAGTAGATGTCTGAATTTCCCTGCAGAAAAAGTGCTTCAAAGTAGTGTTTGATTAACCAACATTTTGATTTGAAAAAGCTCAATGATTCAATTACTGATGACCTTGAACCATCTTATGCAAGGCTTCTACTGCTAGTGTGTCTGACAAAACAAAAACAGGATTTCTGGTCATAACTCTAGAAACAGGAGTCTCCTCAAGCTTTATTTCCCAAGCGATCACCCTTGTAGCTATATCCTTGAACCATGCGACAGAACAATAAAAAACATATATTCACCATCAAAATTTATTACAATTCCCTAGACCATGTAAAAGAGTAATAGATCAATGCATACTTTTCTGTAAGAATTCCACAAAGTAAAGCATTTGAGTCTGTCAACAACAAAGCATCCACTTTTCTGGTCGACATCCACCGCAAAACAACTAATCAAGACCACATAAAAAAAGAAAAAGATGAAAAAGCCAACTTCAATACCCAAAACCAATCAACAATCACATCAACTACACAAAATCACAATAAAAACACAACCCATCAAAATTCATAATCCAATCAGCCTAAAAAATTGTCCAATTTGGGGTAACGTACCAGAAACGCTAGATGAACTTTGATAGAATGGGGCAAAGCGCAAAATGGGCAGATGGGTATTGCGATCACCGGAGAGGACGGCGAGCGGCCGGCCGGCGACCCGATGGGAGGAGGAGACAATCTCGAAAATGGGAAGAATTTGAGGAAATTGGAGTTTATTCTTAAAATTTTCTTTTTCTTATTTTTTGTGTGTATTTCTTTTCTTTCCCTTTTTTTTTTTTTGTCTCTTTTTTTTCGGAGGAATATTTTTGGGGATGAATTTCAGAGGTTGTGGTTTGTGCTACGTTTGGGTCCCACGTTACATTACAAGGTCACAAGCACAATATTTATTTGGCTTCTTCTTAACCTTGGATAATGATATGACAACAAAAAGAATCAAAATGTCATTGTTGCTCTGATATCAATTTCGTTATAAGATTGCTGAATTTCGTATCCTTTTTTACAATGACTCATGTTATTGATGGTTGAATTAAACAGAACGTGGGAAACTGCATTGAAGTTGTCTTCGTTAGATGTAATTCCGGTCCTCACATCATGGTTCATTTTGAGCAATCTTCAAACTGAAATGAAAACAGGGACCTGTAAGTTTTGGTTTTACTCCGGCATAAATCCAAGGGACGCAAAAATGTGCTAAAGAAAATATTTGTTACGACATAAATCAAGCTTCGTAAATCGACCAACTTACAAGCTGTAGCTTACAAACATTCCATCACTCCATTCTTTGCTGAAGCCACCAGAAAGCTCAACAAGAGAGTCATCGCCGCCTTCATTTCACTACAAGAGCAGACCGATGAACTGATCACCAAAATGGACAAAGGTTGACTCTGACTTCTGCATAAAGCACAGCTCTACCCTAAATCACTCTATCAGAACCAAATGGTTAAGAGCGAATCCAGAGAAAGCACATAAGATTGCCAGCATCGCCCACATCCAAGACAATCAGCAGAACTCAGATAAACAATCTGGTGAGTGAATGTTGCAAATAAAATCACCCGCTCGTTCCCCTTCTCTGCATCAGCACATAAGCATCCAATCATCAAGTTCCACGTTCATGTCTGAATACCCAGCTACAAGAAGAAAGCATATCCCCAATTCACACGGTACTAGGGCTTTGCCATGTTGATATGTCAGCAATGAGACTTCGAAGTTGATCTATCAGGTTCTTCAAATACTTGTTCTTGTCTGCAAGCTCCTGCATCAATGAAGAAGGAAATCAGTCTTTCATCCACAAAAACGACAACAAGATGAAAGCAGGAAAATGCTTCGACTTCAACAACTTGATTCACCGCTCTAAGGGTAGCAGCTTGTTCTTCTAGTCTCTCGATTTCAGCCTCATCTTCTTGGGTGAAGGACGCTTCTGTTGTTCCCTGCAGAGGTGAATAACGAAGGTATTAGCTAAATTACATCAAGTCCACCCTGCACGAATAATCAGAAGGATATCAACTCCCTGAGCTAAAAGTGGATTTGCTCTCAGCCATGACCTAACCCAACAGCTACCAATTACTGACACATAACAAAGGATCTCAAGATTCAAAAATTGTCTCCAAAAAACCCATACTTTCCACCAAATCCTCCTTCTAAGGCCGACAGGCACAGTTCAGCCAGTTCCTAACCACATCCAACTTTAACTTTGTCAATGGTCCTATCATATCAAGGGACATATTTCAGTCCTGAAACCTCAAACTTATATCCAACCAGTTTACAACTTCCGAGATTGCAATGGAAGACCCACATAAATTCACCTCATACCACATTTCTCCACCCATGGTGATTGCAAATTTCCAATCAAAAGAACTAATACAATGGCAACTGCAATATGAAAATGCAGATCAAGGGATTCTTCCCATGTTATCAGACTTCACTTAACCCAAGAGCTATAACAAACTACTCATACATGATAAAGCACCTCAAGCAGTCAAGCCTGCCTCAAAAATCGCCATTGAAAGCCATGCATTCCATCAAATCCTATTTCAAACATCGTCTATGGGTCAACTTGTCTTTCTAGCGACAACATTTTACTATTCCAAAAATCCATCTAACAATAAATACACACACTCTTATATGCAATCAGTAGCCGCATCACATCTTCCCAGATCATTTTCGAAGACCACTAAAGTATAATCCACTTGTGACCACATTAAACAACAATCCAATCAGAACCCAAAACAACAACCCAAGAAATCCCGTCATGGACAAGATCCAGTGAGGGTGAGATGGACACAGTTTTCCACTTGTCATGACGACAGAGAGACTGTTTCCTACAAAACCAAACAGACCCCCAACCCCTAAATTCAATCACACAAACTCGACCGAACCGAACCAAACCAAACCAAACAAAACAACAATCCACCACGATCTACCTTCCCCGACTCGGGAATCGCGGCGAGCACGGCCCTTAGAGCCGCAACGGAGTTCTTGTACCTCAATCTTGCCTCATCGAGCGCACCACCTCCAATATCAAACTGCTGCTGCTGAGCCTGATGACCCAACTCCGACGTCCCCTCCTCCTCCTCTGCCGCCGAAGTCACTTGCTGGTCCGATGGGGTCCACAAAAAAGGGTTGCAGAGCTCGTCGTTCATGGCCGAGAGGATCTGGAAAGCGGCCTCGATTGTGTCCTCCAGGTGCCTTTGGCCCTCGATCGCTAGGGTTTTGTGGGTTTTGGGGAATGGATGATTGCTGTGGTGGGGTTTGTGGGGGAGTTGTCGGATTCGAGCGATTCGTCCGCCATTGATGATGGGTTTTTTTAGATGACTTGGGGATTAGGGTTTTGATGCGAAGGAGATGAGATCTGGTGCCAAAAAAATGGCAAAAAGGGAAAATTTGAAATAAAAATGGAAAAAAAAAAAAACCAACGTCGACAGCGGGGTTCGAACCTACGAGGGGCATAGCCCAATAGATTTCCAAGTCTGTCTCATTTTGTCTCTTCTATTGTTTCTTCTCGGACATATCGATCTATTGTTTTTTCTCGAGTAAATAATTTTAATAGTTATTCAAACAGGGATGATTTCTTTTGATGAGTGTTGCTGAGAGTAATTTTGAACAGCAGTAGAATAAAAACAAGAAGCTTTGAGGTGAAGATCGAAAACAGAGACGAGCAGGATCTTGAGTTGAGTCAAACTGGAAAGACCACTAGGTGGGTACCTATAGTTTCGCTGATAAAAGTCTTTCCACTTTCCATAACTCACCTCTTTATTTTCATTTTATGTATGCTATTCGAGTTACATAATGATTTGGGGTTATGTAAGAGATTTTGAGCAAGTGATTCGACCAAGTTAAAATGGCCGTCATAAATTGACATGAGTTGAGTAGTTTGTCTTGGCCGCTCGTGCCTTGATTAGAAAAAAATGTTAGATATAGATACTTATCAATAATATATAAATAGATTTATTATGAAGATTTTAATTATAAAATCAAGAAATAATACTATTCAACCTACATACCTTTTCTGCCCGCCCGAGTCTATATTCTATCGCAAACATTATTACTGAGTGCTCCTAGCATATTATGTTGCCATGTTAGACACTTCTTTGTATGGTGTCATAATCTTCCAGGCCTTCCTGGTATGGTGGTTGAGTTCATATCCTTTCAAACAAGAGGCTCTTGTGAATCTCCAAGCACAGAAAGGGAGAAAACAAGCATGAGCCTGTTATCTCACCTTGTTGTCTCACCATTAATTCCAATCTTCACCAAACCACTATTCACAATCACATCCTCTCCTCATCTTCCTATCCCAAATCCAAGCTCTCATGTCCCTTGCATCAATCACTCACTTCTCACCAATCTGATCTCAATCTCACTTGCTCTAACCTTGAACTCACCTTTGTCCTCTTTGGCAATCCCTTCATTGAGCTCACAGCCTCCTCTGTTCTCTCCCACCACTCCTTTCTCTCAATCCAAGAACTTGCAGCTCGGATTGGAAAATGGGTACTCTCAAAAATCTGATTTTCTCAAATGGGTTCTCTTTGTTTTTTTGTTATTGATTTTGTTTGCAATGAGATTGATTAATATATCTGAAATTGACAGGGAAGTTCCTTTTTCTTGTTGGTGTGTGAAGAGTTCATGTTATGGTGAAGTTGTGGTTTGCTGTTTTGCAGAAAGATTAGGCCGTGCCCGTCGAGTAATCCCGGTTGTGTATCGACGAATCCGTTGTCTTCATCTTTCGCATTTCCTTGGCAGATTCCTACAAATTCCACAGATAATGCCGTTCAGGTAGAATGAATAAAATGCAAACTAGGGTCATCCTGAGTTACAGATAGAGTTGGTTCGTTGATATAATATTGCATAAATCACGGTTAGAGATCATAAGCTTAAACCTCGCTATCCAAGGAGACTTAGATTTATGGAAATAGAAGTACAAAGCATCTGTGGGATAGGAGCTAAAGCTTAATTATCATTGTTTAGTCAAATGTTTTAATGTTGTGTCTATGCAAACAAGCTGATTGGATTTGGTGATTGTGCTTCAGAGATTGAAGGAAGCAATCTTGGAGACACAGAGAAATGCAAATATACAAACCCTTGAAGAGACCCCTTATGGTACGTAGTTTGGATGCTCAATGAAGTCGGAGAGCTTTGTTTATCCCGTGTTAGAATCCACTCTCAGTCCTGCTTCCGAGGATCATACGTTTTAGGGATGACAAAAATCCCCATACCCGAATCCGAACCCAATCAAAACGGGGATATATATAGTAATATTATATTAAAAGTATATTAGTGCAGGTTGTGATCCTCTCAAATTAAAAAACATTATTATTTTATCCAAAAAAATATTATTATCATAATATACATAAACATTATAAATGGATGGTCAAGATTATCTTTAGTGTTTTGGATATATTTAAATGTACATATTCAGCTTCAGATTTTGGATATCCGAACCAGGGATTCTGTGATTTTTTTCAGGTTCGGGGAACCCACGGGTATCCCCATAGCCGATCGGATCGGATTTGGATTTAAGATATTAATATCCGATTGAGTTTGGGTCGGGCTCGGGTGGGTTTCGGATATGGGGAGTGTGATCCCCGACCCCAACACGCCCATTGCCGAATATGCAATGGCATTTCTCTAATCCTGTAGTTTTTTTTTTTCTTTTTGTGTAAAATAGTTTATTGACGGCTGCAAGTGTTAGTTGTAGCCAAAGTACAACGCGAAGTTTCTGTCCGTTGAAATAAAATCAAACCTTCGTCAGTGTAATCTTATGTTTTTGGTATTGTTGATCCTTTAAGTCTTTGATTGCTACTTACTAATGCCATGGACGTTTATAACTTGTGTTTGAGAATTTGGACATTGATGATGGAGTTTTATCTAGGAAAGTATCTTCGAGCAGAGATAGATGGAGGATTTGGCCGTGATGTTATAGAGTTCCTAGTGAATGGCGATGTTGTCGCATACAGATGCATGGCCACCAAGGTCACTTATGTGTATCCTTTCACGACAGCTTTCGGAGATTCCAAGGGGCAAGAAGACAGAATGAAGAAAATTGTTGCGGTATTGGGATGGGATGCTCCTAGTTTTGAATCAATGGATTAGTGGCTTTTGTGTATTTTTTAGAGGGAAAACATTTATTTGTTTGTACCTTGATACCTCTACAAGAAATTATATTTAATCAATATGAATTTAATGGAGGGAGAAGTCATGATAAAGTAGTGAGCTTTGTTACAATGCTGGCAAATGTGTCCTGCTATTAGTGTTCCCATTTGGGTGGTTTTATATGTTTTGCTTCATTTCTTCATGGATTATGTGATGTAATCATAAGCTTGTTGACTTTGAAGAAAAGTTTAGTGCTAAGAAAAAAAATTAATTGCACTCTTCAACTGTTTAATCATAAGCCGTTGTTCCCTATCTTTCGAGTGAACAACTCCTCAAGCTTACTCCACAAGATGCAAGCATTCGATTTCCCTGAAATATGATTAAGCATATTGTCATCAACCCATTGTCTGATATAATCATAAATTTGATGAGTCAAAATATTCCATCGATCATCATATTTATCTGCAGACTTCATTTCTAAAAATACAGGCAAATAATAATCTTTCACATATAACAGATCTTCCATCTTTCCTTTTCACACATGATAATTCGAACCATCCAACATAATCACTCTATTCATATGTGTTTCCATTCTTCAACACAAGTCAAACCAAGTACGACCTTAACTCTGATACGATTTTGATAGGAGGTAGGACACAAAACAATACGGAATAAATCGTCTTCCACTTGTGTGAACCTGTTAGAAAACAAACGAAGTAGATCAGAAAATAATAAAGATGCAAAGACACGATTTTTACGTAGAAAATCCCTCGATGTGAGTAGTAAAAAATCACGAAGCCGAAAATCCACTTCAAACCTCCACTATCAACGAAATAATTGGTACAAAAGGTCCTTTTTAGATAACACTAAAGGTAAACTAATCGAGCAATCAATCAAATCGACGTAACAAGACAAACAATCAAATTCGTCGAAAAAATTATAACGTCGTTCACACTATGATAACTCAGTCTATACAGCTCAAAACGACATACTGTTAGTTTTTAATCGAAAATTGATCCATCAAATTTTTAATCGAAAATTGATTCACCAAATTTCACGATGATCCAACACTGTCTCAACATCCGTTCGGCCTTTGGAAATGGATTACTATAATCAGAAAACTGGAACCAAGAAACTGTCTGATGTTCCCTGTTGCTGCGATGTGCTGCTGATTCTCTTTCCTGATCAAAAACTTCAGTTTCCCTTCTTTTTTGGCTGGTGAAAAGAAAAGGTAGAACCACATGCTGCTCTATGCGTTGCTGCATCCCAAAGTTCTCATCTCAAACCCTAAAAATCTAAAAGACATATATATATATTGCTTACTCCACAAAGGAGTGAACCCGGCTTAACAGTTTCAATGCATATTAATCCCCCCTCCCCTTTTCATCAAATTCTTTCATTTCATTCCGTCCTTCTCAATTCTCAAATCAAGCCATCACACATCTTCGCTAAATCGTTTGCACCAAATCGTGCAATCCTTCAATTTTCGTCTTGTCGTCGTCTACTTTGTCTATTGTTTTTATAAACTCAAAAAGGTGAATTCTCCTTATCGAGTAAAATTTTCAATTTATAGAATTACCCATTACAAGTCATTTTAAGTTAAATTATCAAAATTTTGTGATAAATATAAGGTCGAACAATTTAATTTGACACAATACACAAATTATAATACAGTATCAATCCACCTTTTTGAAAAGTTTAATATAATGTGGTAATGATATCGTATGAAAGAATTAATACAGAATCATTTCTTACATGTGTGCTCTTATGTATTTTGTGTAATAACAATGAAGAAACTAAAAAGAAATTCAAAAAACAGAAAAAATGAAGTAGAATAAAATATAAAGTTTGATTTTATAGTAGAGGTTGTTCGTGTCAAGATGACGACACAATACAAATAGATCAAGAGTTCTAGAGAATCCGTACACTATCGTCATGGAACCTAACGGAAACCTTGAATCTCATATACATCGAATTAGTCAATGCATACATGATCTCAATATCAATGGAGATCCTAAATTCAATCTAGAGCCACATAAAATTGATTGTTTGATCAAGACACTGTCCAATACAATATGTTGGGATGATATAAAGATAAGATATAAACATATTCGGATAAATGAATACCCCAATTCAAGATATTAGGTTAACCAAAAATGGATCTTAACTTTTGAGCAAGTGGCGACAAAAATATGGAATAATGACAAAAAAAAACCCATAAATCACTGATAGCTAGAGCTGATTTAGAGAATGAAGTAGGGTTTAGAGAAGAAAGTACTGACAGTAATGATATATTACTATAAAATAAATCATGTATAGGTATTGTTGTCTAAATGTAAAATATATATTCATTTCTTTGGTTAAGCTAAATAATATAAATATATGTTCATTTTCTTTATCAAGTTAATTTTAATTGATTTTTGGTTATGTGTTCATTATATTTTTTTGTTGAAATATAGAAATATGTTCAATTTTTTTGTCTGACTAAATAATTGATGTCAAGTTAATTTTGATTGATGTTTTGTTATTATAATAATTAACAATCATCCCTGTGGGTGTATTCCTTGTGAATTCTAAGGTGAAATGTTATAGATTAGGTTCGTTTCTCAAAAAATAACGTTTTTTAAGAAGTTTTTTGAACATTGATATTTGCTTTTTAACTGTTGCAAAACTTTTACTTCATTAACCATTGTGTTCTGAGTATGGCTGCAAATTAACTCACTAAGCGCGGGGTAGGTTTGTGCTTGGTTTGTCAAAAATTCGATCAACCTCTTTCAATTATTAAATGAATTTAACTTGAATAAAATATTAAGTTAATTTAAATAAACAAACGAGCATGAGCAAAGTGTTGCTCAACTTGTGCTCAAGCTCGACTCGATTAGCTCAATAAGAGTTCGAGTAAGGCTTGATTCTATAAGGACCTGTTAAGAGTTAGAATTGTATATAAAATAAATTTTATTTGTATTTGTATATTAGAAAACGTCATATTTTTTTAAAATATTATTATATATTAAAATAATCTAAAATATTTCAATCTAGATAAGTTCAAGTGACCAAACCCTAAACAAAACTAATGAATCATTTAACAAATGAGGTTTTAAACAAACTGAACGAGTCAAGTTTTTAACTAAACGAATTAAGCTGATCTTAATTCGTTTATAAACGAACATGAGTCGAGCTTGAGCAAGGTAAAAAATAAATGAGTCGAGAAACCCTGTTTGCTCAGCTCGATTCTATCATCATCTTGATTTTATGTCATGTTTTTATTTGTTTTCTCCGTATTTTGTGGCTGCCATCTTGGCTGCTTGCTCCTCTAATTAAGGTTTTCTTTCTTATAAATTTTCTTCACTATTTTCAAGGAGGTGTATCTTTGTTGTCCAAACTGAATATTTTTTTTTCGTATTCTCTCTCACCTAGATGAGGCGCATACTGACTTGAGCATCAGAACGGACATCCGAGATGCACAACTCGATCTCTTGGCTAACATTGTTTTCTCGATTTCTAATGTGTAGATCAGTTACATTTCACAACTCGATTCCGCATCATCAGATCAATTAGACATACGAACTGATCATCATATGGTCCGACCTAGTTACAAAAGATCAAACTAACTGTTACAAATATATACAATATTATGTACTAAACAACAGTGTAAAAAGTTATACTTTAATCGGATATTTTAAGTTTAATTATTATTTATTTTTATAGGATGAATCATTTATCAGATCTATTTTTTTAAAAAAAATAAAGATCATATAAATTTGATAAAAATATTACTATATCTCATAAAATAGATATTTTTTAATAAAATTATTTAAATCCTAACAAATTCTAGATTATCTCTCAATATTTGTGGTCTTCAAGAGTGGTCAATCTATTTACTTCTATATTCATCCGTATATACTGCACGGATCCATATAGTAGTAATTATCTATTCAGCATATGACCCTACCATAATTAATCAACCATGGCTAAATCCTAACCCTAGGTAGAGTTTTTTAACCTACATATAAAACGAGAAGCATCATGCTTTATCCCCACCAAAAAAAAAATACATATACCTCTTTTCTAAATTATTTTCATTTTTCTTCATAATATCAATTAATCCCTAAAATAGAAAAGAACAAAAAAGTTCATCCCAAATCAGTCCCTCTAGGGTTTGAGGGATTCGAATTCGCACTTCAAATCCTCATCGATTTCGCTTCAGTTTCGAATTTCTGCATTGATCAACATCATGCATTGATCATTTCGCGCCAATCTCAAACCAGCATCAGCCGAATCCGGTGAGTTCATCGCCCCCTCGTTTTCGATTTCGAACTTGTTCAATTTTCGTTGATAATTGTTTATAGAGTTGTTTTTGCTTCAATTTTGTTGGAATTAGTGGACTAAATGTCGTCGGTGATCGGTTTATCGATTACTAGTAGTTTTCAGTAATTGCCGATTTGTGGTTCGGATCTGAGATTTGATTGCGAGCTTGGATTTGTGATGCATTGTACTTTGTTGCTTCGGTGTTGAGGTTTCGGGTTTCGACATTCCTGGTGCGATGCCTGTGAGTCGTGTATGTGATTCGGTAGTTAAATCGGATACAGAGTGCTTGCATGATCGGTTCTGTTGGATTATTTGTACATAAGATTTGTTTCTTGGGGTCATTTTAATGATTCAGCTGCTGGTGAAGTTTGTCGATACGATAGCATGTGCCTAGGTTTCATGGTTAACGATTAAAATGACACAGTTGGTGGCACTTGCATAGTTATTAGATTCCCAACTGGAATGCGCACCCATGACGACCAATGCAGGATTCGACTAAGTGTAATCATTGACATGGTGGAAAAGGATGTTAGATAATAATGTGTACAAATGCTGAACATGTCTAGGTGTGATCATATTTGATTAGCCATGAAATTAGGGAATTAGATTTTACTGGTTGAAGAGCACGGAGAACTCCGCAATGACAAACATTGTGAATCACATAGTGTGGAATTTTACAGCTTAATGCCGGAGCATGATTTGTTTAATTTATGTCAGTGGTTGGTGTGTTTGTCCTGAGTTGTTTCATTGGTTGTTAGCTAACTGTTGCATTTGGTTTGGATGCTTCTTATTCTATTGCTTTGATTGCGTAGCAGGGACACCAATGTTATTTTGGATTTTTGAGGATTTGGGTGACTTCTGCATGTATGATTGTGTGTTGGTCGTGGGATATATGAAGTGAAGGTTGTAAAAGGAATCGAGTTTTGGCTATAAGATATGGAATGTAATAAAGATGAGGCAATTAAAGCTAAAGAGCTCGCCGAGAAGAGGTTTCAGGAGAAAGATATGCTTGGAGCAAAAAGGCTTGCTCTTAAAGCTAAAACTTTGTACCCCTCCCTAGAAGGTCTTCCTGGGTTTCTTGGAGCTTTGGATATTTACATTGCTGCGGAGAGTAAGATAAATGGGGAAGTAGATTGGTATAGAGTCCTTGGTGTTGATCCGTCAGCTGATGTCGACACAGTGAGGAAAAATTACAGGAAACTTGCTTTAACACTTCATCCTGATAAGAACCAATCTATTGGTGCTGATGGGGCCTTCAAAATCCTCTCTCAAGCCTGGAGTTTATTGTCTGATAAAGGAAAAAGAATGTTGTATGACCAGAAGCGGAATCCAGGAGGAATTCATCAGAAAATTACAAGGGTAGATCAATTGAATCCTGATGGTAGAAGTGTCGTTCGCCCACCAACTCCTAACTTAACTGCAAAATCCAGGAATCAGAATACAGGCTCCCGTCTCAATGTTGCTTCACCCTCTGCTCGCCCCCCTAGAACTGACACATTTTGGACTGCATGTAGTCACTGCAAGATGCAATATGAATATCTTAAACATTATCTTAACCATCTGCTTATTTGCCCCAACTGCCATGAGTCGTTTACGGCTATACCCATGGCACCTCCTGAGCATTTGGGTCATCAGTCATGGTCATCTTACGTGCAGAAACAAGGGTCAAGCCATCCGACAGGGACAAACAGCTCAGCTAGGCGCGGTAAAAGTTCTTACTTTCCCTCCAGTGCATCCTCTTTTTTTTCTCTTTTTTTTTTGTGTATGTGTGTGTGCGTGCGCGGTGTGGGGGGGGGGGGATCAAACTTCAGAGTGTTTTATAAGGGTTATAAGAAGAATTCATAGCACACCCCTGGCCTCGGTGGTGTACACCCCCCCCCCCCCCCCAACACACACACACACTCTTTCTTGTTTTTTGATTGACTATCAAAATTCAATATGTTTCTCATTAATTAAGCTTCATTTTTGTCCACCAATCAAACTCTTGGAAAGTGCAGGGGTGTAAGCCCCCGGGGATGCACCTAATACTCCTCGGGTCAGTCTCCAATGCAATAACCACTATCATACTGAATATCTTCATGCTCTGCTGTTTTCTTACCTCAAAGTGAATTCATTGGAGTTCAAATGCTTCTGAATGTCATCTGAGCTTGCAGCTTGTTCCACGACTCGAACCTTGCTTTCAGTTATGGCTTGTACCTCTAACGGTCTGATTGTCTTGCAGAATTTTAACTTACTTTCCTGCATAAAGAGCTCAGGAAAATATGCTTACACTCCTTTCTTTAGCTTCGTTTTTCTAAATGTGCAGTAGAATCGTATCTTCCTGGAAGAGTTGCCTTCACTTGCGTATTTCTTGGGACAATGATATAGCGTATTGAAGATTTTATCGTAAGAATTAGTGCAATTTAAGCATTTTGTTTTCCTGTGACCCTAGATTGGCTGATATGTTGAGGTTGTCAGACCACTTCACATCCATGATATGTTGAGGTTGTCGACTACTTCACATCCAAAACAGTAATATCTAACATGATAGAATTCCGTGGATTCTTCAAACAAGTGAAGAAGGACGTTTGCAGGTTGGCACGGCCGTGTCATAGGTGTGCTTGGTGGCTTTCTGGATGTTGTTGAGCACAACCTGAGGAGTCCGTGCGTAGTATGCACAAGCCGTGTGTGTTGAGAGGCATGGTGCGCACGGCCGTGCGCCTTGATAGCCACCTTTCACTGAGCACGGGCCGTGTCATGCCGTGTCATGGACCACGACAGCGGGATTAGATTTATTTTAAACATATCTTTTATGGGTCTACAAATATACTAATGTTATTATACGCCAATATCAGTTTTTAGAGTTTGAGTTGTGATCTAATACGATCTGATACGTTTTATGATGCTTTTTTCACATAGTGCTTTGATACCACAGTTTGTGATGGTGTTTGCGTGGGATTTTTTTCAAATCTAGCATCTTCAAATCTCTCATGATACAGTTTCCAGTTTGTCTGGTCGTTTACTCCTGGTCTAGTACTTTTCAACCGGTATCCTCAGAATTATTGTTGAAATGTGGCAGGTGGTGATTCAACCTCCTCGACTCCAGGAGCTGCACGTGAAGTTGATAGATCAAAACAGAGATTCTCTTCAGATGGACAAGCGTTTAATGGCAATGTAACTGGAAGGGCCAGCCAAATAGGCAAGGGTAATGGAATTGGTTCAGCACCAGGTGTCTCCCGGGGAGGAGGCAGTGTTGCCGTCGCGAAGGTGAATGTTCATGGTTTGAGATTGGCCAATGGTACCAGAGAACTATCTCCTCTTGAAACTCGGAACATGTTGATTGAAAAGGGTAAGATGGAAATTCTCAGGAAGCTGGCTGCCGCAAATACTTCAGGCAAGGAAAAGAAAGAGAAGCCAAGATCTGTTGGGTTAACCCAAAAAACTACTGTGAATAGCAGAAATAAGCCTGTTAGAAATGGATCAAAAAGTGATGGGGAAAGTCATGGTGTAGGTGCAGATGATGTGCAGGTTAACAACCTCAAGGTCCCCTCGCCCACTGCTTCTAATGATTCTGGTGGTGCTAAAGATGATGATGAAATAGTGCCTCAACAAATGAATGTTCCAGATCCGGATTTTCACGACTTTGACAAAGACTGGACTGAGAAATCATTCGGGGAGAACCAGGTGTGGGCTGCTTATGATGAGGATGATGGAATGCCACGCTACTATGCCATGATTCACAGTATCACCTCCAGGAGACCATTTAGAATGCGGATGAGTTGGCTTAACTCGAAAAGCAATGCTGAATTCGGGCAGTCCAATTGGGTTGCTTGTGGTTTTTCCAAAACTAGTGGAGACTTCAGAGTAGGAAAGCATGAAACATACAGAACTATCAATTCCTTCTCACATAGAGTCAAGTGGAAGAAAGGCGCAAGAGGGGCCATCAGTATATACCCCCAGAAAGGAGATGTTTGGGCTCTGTACAGGAATTGGTCCCCTGAATGGAATGAGCTAACTCCCGATGAACTGATTCACAAATATGATATGGTGGAAGTTGTAGAGGACTACAGTGAGGAGAAGGGTGTGACTGTTGCTCCTCTGGTCAAGGTTGCAGGTTTTAAGACGGTGTTTCGACAGCATTCGGATCCACAGAAGATCAGATTCATTCCTCGTGAGGAAATATTCAGGCTTTCACATCAGGTCCCTTCCTGTTTGCTCACTGGTGAAGAATCTGCCAAGGCTCCTGCTGGGTGCAGAGAGCTCGATCCTGCTGCGACCCCGCTAGAACTGCTTCAGGTAATCTCTGAAGCTACAAAGCAAAAGATCACGACCAATTCGGATAATGTGGTTTCAGATAACAGTCACGGTATTAAAAGGACTCAGATGGAAGATTCGACTGTGAGTGACAAGCCTGCCAAGAAATCAAGGACAGTAGAAGATGATGGGAGAATCGAAGTGGTTGCTGATGTGCCAATTGCAAATGGCACCTAGAGACGTGTAGGAGAAACTAGGTAAGTTGATCAAACAGTCGAGCAAGTTTTTGAAGCACCATATCGGGTTTAGAAGGCTACATCACTCTTTGGCTTTGTCAAGTCACAGCTTCGACAATTTGAAGCGGAAAAACCAGTTCCTGTTTCGTTTCCCCCCATTTTGCTTTCAGAAAATACGTCGGGTTCATGCTGAAACGATATAACGGTATTGTACAGGTCGGTGCTACACATTCGTTCCCCAGAAAATAGATTTCTCAGCAGTTGTAATTTTTTGTTTCGGTTCATCTGGAATGTGCAGATAGAACTGAAGAAGATCGAATTCATTGGGTTAACGGTTACTTTTGATCCTCGAAATATTGATTATATTTTCCAGCTTCATTTAACAGGTTTCTCTGCGTGTTTTCCATTGATACGAGTCTCATCTCTTGCACTATTGATTACTTGAGGTTTTAAAAATTTTCCTCGACTTTTGAATGGGGGTAGATTGTGTTTGCCTTCATTTCTATATATTTATCGGGTGACGAGAAGGGGTTATCTCAGTAATATCAATAATTTTATGATTATGTGGTTGATAACTTATAGTTAGGAATTAATTTTTTTCGCCCACAAAATAATACTAGGAAGAATAATCGATAAGTTTTTGAAATCAATCTTATATATCAATAAATCATATCCAATATTTTTTTTATCAATAAGTTCTCCTAAATTTATGATCTTATTTTTCAACATTTAAGTAAAGGAAACAAATCATCACAATCATTATAAATTGAATTAATCAAATCCAAAACATCAACCTTCAAAAAGAAAATACATACTCCATTCTTACAAACTTATTATTTTTTTTATCATTCCACAAATCTTGCAACATATATTTTATTTCCTTATTAGAAAATTTTTTTATATTAAAATAATTACAATATCTCACTAAACTTTACTATCTTCTCTTTTATCCTTTCACATCAAAATTAAAACCACAATATACTAATTAAACTATATCAAATTCCACTCATATATAAAAAATTGATCCGGATCAAACCGTTATAAGACTTGTGGGATGAAGAGAGTATATATCTATCAATTATCTGCACACAAAAAAAAATAATAAACAACTCAAACCACATGTACAAAATCATCTGGATCAAACCATTATAAGACATGTGGGATGAAGGAAATATATACCTATCAATTAGGTATATATATAAAAAAAAATCAAACCCTGACCCTAACCCTCCTCTCTCATCCTTGTCCCATGACACCGTTGTCCGTCATCATCAAACAATGCATCCAATACGCAAAATAGTGCACATCGATGCTAACGTTGAGAGAAAGCTCATTGTTAACGACATATGTGCACTGTGTCTATGATTTTCGATGTCTTCTTTCATGGGCAGTACTCTTTTATGGTGATATGTTTATGACAAAATACTTATGGTATAGATGAACTGTGTGTACCTCCTCCTCTTCCTCCTCTCGGCTTCATGTAATATTATGCATTACTTTCCAAACAGTACATGCACTGTCGTGCAGTGTTAGGAGACAGTGAACGTGTTGTTTGGAGACAGTACACCGGTACGACCATGTTAATCATCTTCGTTGATTACTCTGTCTTTCTTTCACTCCTAACCTGTTCTTGATCTATGCAAGTGATGACGGGAAGAAATAGAGTACTATAAAAAGCACTTAAAAAACTGGTTTGGAACTATTGTCGAAGGAGTATTTATGTGGATGCGTTTATTTAAATTGATTAAATGAGTATTTTTGTGCTATGGTTTGTATTTCAATTGATTTGTCTCCTTGTATCTTATTTAAATTTCTTTTGAAAAAAATCAAGCTATATTGGGAAGTGAATTAAAAGATTATATTGAGTGTGTGGGTATGATGGGAATGAAATGCATTATTTTTTTGAGAAAAGATCCTAAAGATAAATTTGAATACATGATATCACTAATTGAGAAATAAATTCCAAAACTATGACTAATCGATATTTCTCACATAACACATACGGGTTGATTACCGATAAGTTTCCAAAACTAATCTTACTCACGAATAAGTGATACATAAGATTTCTTTTTCCACATAAACTTATATTCTTATTTGCGCTCATTTAGATTGAGGAAGCAAACTATTGGATCTAATTATTTGACTAAAAAGAAAATCAATCAAACTATGTTTTCAATTGTTATACACATAAATATTCTCTTACTCCAAGAAACCGGTTCCTCTATTTTGCAAATAGTTCGTCGGTTCCATGCAAATAGTTCGTCGGAATCTCCCGCAAACACTCCAAGAGTTTCGTAGATATATGATTTAAGTATTATTTATGTTGGTTACCTTGAGGTGCACTATGCATGGCACAGATATAGTGTTTTTGGTGCAGACACACTATATTTGTTTTTTCTTTCACTTTTTTTTTAGTAAAAAAATGATGTACATAAGAATGAACCGCAAACACAGGCGCACTGTTTGTCCTCATCATCATCTTTTTTTAATATGGTATAAATATATTATCTCAAAATAATAATTCTTTGTTGTGATCTTTTTTATATAATATAATTGCATTATTTCAAACAGTACGTCTTGTTGTCATTTTCTTTGTATTACATAATCAGACATAAATATATTGTGTCTTGAACGAGACGCATTGTGTGATGATTTCCCTTATCCAATTGATTTTTCTTATCGTTGTTGTCACTATTGTTGTAATAGCAACGGACATTGGGGTTGTGGGATGATGTTATGTGATAGTCAAAATGAAGTTTGGTTGTGCTTTTGATGATATACTATGGTGGCCACGATGAAGTGAAAGACCATATGTAATGAGAAATTAGACATGATAAGCAAAATAAAGGAAATCTAAATAATTAAAAGGTGTGCAGAAATTTGTCTTTGAAGGTTTTTATTTTTTTTCAAGGTCTCTTTGTGATTATCTAGTTTACGTGATATTTTCCTTTAAGCTTTAAATTTTATGATTTTCAACTCTTTTGTCTTGAACAAGCTCTTGATTTCTTTGTTGGATTGCAAGAGAACGAAGAGATAAGTGGGAGATTATAGGAGAAAAAAGTGTGATGTTGTATTGAGAAATCACTTGGAATGTTATGATCTGTGGTAACTATTGTTGAAAATTTTATTACCTTTATTTGTTGTGTTTTGAACTTAATTTCAAACCTTGCTCCAAATATGACTTTTAAGTTATTATGTTAGATTTAGATTACGTTCATTTCTCGAAGAATGACGTTGTTTTGAGAACCCTCTTGGAATGTTGAGATTTGCTACAATTGTTGTAACGACTTTTAGTTCCTTAGCCGTTGTGTCTTTTGAGCTATATTTTGATATATTTGGAAAAAAACAATACATTTTCTCCCAAGACGTTTTGTAGCATTCACCTTGGCTGCTTGTGAAGCATCAAAAGCTCACTAAATATTATACAATATCTTTTTTTTTTTTTTTTTTTTTTTTTATGTTTTGATTATTGTTGTTATAATCCTTGGTTTGTTTTTTCATGTAAGATAGACT
>LIEC01010723.1:32567-119036 GCA_001925005.1 Drosera capensis
TTTTGCAAGGTCTGTTTGTAAGGTTTTTATGTACGTGACTTTAAACTTTAAGTTTTAAACTTTGTGATTTTCAACTCTTTTGTCCCGACCAAACTCTTGATTCTTTGTTTATTTGCGTTAAACATTAGCATTAACCATGATAACCATCCTAATTGTAAGATGGGAATCAGAGGTCTTAGAGAGATCCTATGCAGGTTGCTCGTGAAGTTTTACAGGAGTGATACTTCAACCCTATTGTTTGTGTTCCGTAGCTCTTAGTTTTTTTTTTTTTTTTTTGATGTTTTGATTATTGTTGTTATAATCCTTGGTTTGTTTTTTCATGTAAGATAGACTATGAGAAGTTAAAATGCAAAAGAATTTATGACTGTGGGAAAATTATGTGAGAAGAATGAGATTGTTTCTTAAATTTATAAGTTAAATTGGTTTTTCATCTCAAATAATTATAATGAGCATGTAGTGTAACTGTGTAAGAGCTAAAGAACTATCAAGCATATCATATTCTCACTTAGGATCTGTGTTTTGATTTGGATTGTAGATCTGTGTTCGATTAGGTTTCGGATCTGTTTTTGTTAGGGTATCAGATATGTCTTTTTTAGTTTCCGTAATAGTGTTTAATACAAGGTTGCTCGCGGGAAGAAGATTGTATGGAAAAGTGGTAAAGGGCAAGAGCTTGATGGCTAGAAGGAGGAGGTGTTTGACGGCAGTGTCTATAAATAAAATGTGATATGCACGTATGTTATATATTAGATGTTTCTTTAAAATGAAATTCCGAAGGATTTTCTTTTGGTCAACTGAATGGTTCTCAAACTCGGAGAATTTTTTAAATCAGCTTTCGTTGATAGATTTACCATCACAAAATAGCTTCAAGATCATCCCCGTTATATATTAGATGTTAATAGGTGCTAAAAGAGTGATGAATGAAAAAAAGCATTGATTGGTAGGAAAAAATAGTATTGGTTACAGTTTTCGAAATTGTGTTTGTTACAAATTCTTTAATTGTGTTGTTACAATTTATCTTGTTTAAGGTTTTATCTGTCAAATTAAACCCATCCAAAAACATTAAACTTTCTGATCAACTTTAGGCCAATTTTTTTTCCTCCATCATAAATAGATTACAATATATTATTAAAAAATATACGTTCATATAAATAAAACATTCTAATGTTAAGTAACTTTACAATATAAAAAAAAACTCAAACTATCATTACTTTATATTATATCATATTCTCTTTCATTATATTTTTCTCCTTTCGCCCACTCACAATTTGAAATCAAATATATTTCTCAATATATGTGTTAAATCAACACATCATTATTTATCTGAAATACAAGTTAAACGAAAAGGCAATTTTTTTAAGAGAATTGATAAATTCAAGACTAGATTTTATATATCTAAGATAAATTATGAATGAGATTTTTTGATAAAAAAAATAATAAGAAAAAAATATCATAAAAATATCAAATTTTATCTTAAAATTATCAATGTCCTTTTTCAAATCCACAGTTAAGATTTCCCATCAAATCTCAAAAACCACCCAAATGTCATAATCCCAATTCCACCCCTCTCCCATCCCATGCCAACGAATCACCACAGCTAAACCACAAACAAACACATTCCACCCCTCGCCGGCGACGATGGACCCCACCAACACCCACTCGCCACCGCCGCCATCATTCCCCCAACCACCACCGGCATCATCCTTCCACCACCCGCTGCTCGACCAACAACAACACCAACTCCAGCTGTTCTGGAACTTCCAGCGAGAGGAGATCGAGCGAGGGAACGACTTCAAGAACCACCAGCTTCCTCTCGCGCGGATCAAGAAGATCATGAAGGCCGACGAGGATGTGAGAATGATATCGGCTGAGGCGCCGGTGCTGTTCGCCAAGGCGTGCGAGTTGTTTATATTGGAATTGACGATTAGGTGATAATTTAGGTTTGGGATTGTGATTTTGGAACTCTGATTATTGGTAATGATGGTTGTAGTGTTGCTACATTGCTTTGATTGAGTGTATGTGAAGTATCTTTCTTGTTTCCTGACTAGACTTGAGAGTAGAACGACCAAGGTATCTGGTTTGGAATACCAGGATTGCTGTCTCAAGGGGTGCGAGTTGTTTACTGGAACTTACGATTAGGTAATTAGGTTAGGGAGAATGATTTTGGGACTCTGAAGAAGAGATTTGGTTGTGTTAAGTGCTGCATTGTTGTGATTGAGCGTGGAGAAGTGAATGATGTGTTTTTGATTTTAGGTTTCAAGGGTGAGAATCGGTTGTTGTTCGATTTTAATTTGGTGATGCTTGTGGTGAGATGATCTTCTTGTGTTTGTACTGGAACTCACCATTTTGAACTATGCTTTTTGACGATTGTTGTTGCTGTTTGTGCTAGCAGTGCTACATTGTTGTCATTGAATGTTGGGAATGTGATTGGTGGATGGATGATTGGTTGTTTTGAGTGTTGATTCTGTGATGTAACTGATGTTTGTGCGAAGATGTAGTTATTTTTATTTTTTTTGGAACTTCTGCCTAAGTTTGAGTGTTAGGGTTCCTATTAGAATTGGAAGAGAGCGGATATGATGAGAGGTTATGAGTTTAGATTGTATTACTCGTAATGTTTGGCATTTTGAACGGCATGTGTCTGCATAGGGTTTACGCTTGAAGTACAAAAAGAGGCATTTGCGGCATGAGGCTTGTTAAGATATAGATGTTGTTCTGGCACAAGTTACAATTTTTGGTACTTGGTAGTGTTGGTCACTCTATAATTGTACACTCAAGGGATGCTTTTTTCCTCTTAGCTGTTCTACGTTCCATTGTGATATGAATGCCTCTCTTTTATACTGTTAGAATCGTATTTTTTAGTTCATTCATAGACCTCGTGTAGGTTGTTTGAGTAACTATAAGGTACATTGTTTTGAGTTCTTGGACTTGTATTGGCTGACTCCCCGTGTAGAGTTCTTGAGGAGATTGCTTTTAGTAGGTCTCTTTTTTTTCTTTTTTCTTTTTTATGAATGCTTTTAGTTCATTCGTAGACTTCCTATTGATTGCTTGAGGAGTCGGCCATGAGTTCTTGGACCTGTGTATTGACTTCATTGAGACTGTTTTGAGTTTGTTTATGTTATAAGGACCTACGAATCTAATTCGAGCCCATAAATTTCTACAAGCAGGCAAATTTTTGTCCTGATCAAGATTATTGATAAATATGAAATTCTGTACTTTGCAATGGTGATTGAGAGGCAATTATTAAATTTTAAGTCATTAAAAGATGGAACTTTTTTGTGAATTTCTTGCAACTTCATGACCACATATAACGTAAAAGTTTGATTTGATGTTGTTGTAGGTCGTGGCTGCATGCTGAGGAGAACAAGAGGAGGACACTGCAAAAGAATGACATTGCTGCAGCAATTACTCGTACTGACATCTTTGACTTCCTTGTGGATATAGTGCCGAGGGATGAGATGAAGGAAGAGGCTGTTGGGTTAGGAATGATCGGGGGAGCTGTGAGCCCTGCAGCAGGAGCCATGGCGAGCGGTGTTCCATACTACTACGCTCCAATGGTGCAGCCGCCTCCAGGGGTCATGATGGGAAGGCCAGCAATGGATCCTGCTATGGCTGGAGCATATATTCAGCCACCTCCGTCGCAAGCTTGGCAGTCTATTTGGCAGACATCAGACGACGCTGCTTTTGGTGGTGCAAATGCTGGTGCCGGTGGCGGTGAAGAACAGGGCAGTCTTGATGACCAGAGGTAATGCTTCATTTTCTTTTCTCTATGTGATTGTTTCAGAATTCAGTTTGTATAATTTCGTGGCTTTATTTATGGCCCATGTTTTTACTTTTTAGTAGATGGGATTCTCCACAGGACTGCTTGCTGATTTTTTCGTTTTTGTATATGTTGACACGTTTCTTATTCGGCTTACATGCTTGAAAGTTAGAATAAGCATCTGTATTCTCTCTTCCCAGTGAACTCGACTCCATATTAATCTGTTGGAAAACAGAATAAGCATCTGTATTATTCTTGTCACTTGCTGAAATACATTCCATTTTTTTGTATATAAATTATTCACAGAATCTGAATGCCAGTACTCGACTTGATGCACTGCTAAGACTGTGAAAGAGTGCAAATGTGGGATACACATTTCAATACTCAGTTCTCTTTGCAGCTTTACTACAAGATTTCTACATGATGTTGAGGCCACATTTCATGTTTTTGACTCTATCTAGTTTCATTCCTGCAGCTAATGGAATTTATCTCCTTTGCCGAAGAGGGCGTCCCCTGGTGATTCAACCTTGACATTGCTGACATTATCATCTCTTCGCTTATGATTTCTCCAAGAACCTGTTAATGTTGGGTACTTTGTGAAGTTATCTACTGATGTAATGACTGAAATACTGCTAGATCAGCTCTTTCAGCTGCTGTGATGTATCTGCAATGGATCATTGCCATCTCTCGGTATGGGTTCATTGCACAGCTTTAGTTTATGATCTCTAAGTTTGCATGAATGTAGGATGCTCTCAACTCTTACTCATAGTATTCACTCCGACTTGGACAAAAGTGCCTTTCGTGAGATCTGGTGGCAAACTTGATTCATGAAATTCATATGCCAAGTTAAGCTCTGCTGAAGTTCCGTGAAACTGACATTTGAAGTGTCATCGTAAGAACATCAGATTTTATGTGCAAAAGTTGCACCGGTTACCCGACAGATTGCCAAATTGATAGTCGTCTTGCTTCTTATCTTTTACGCTACAACATAGCATTCATGTTGTAGCAGGTATACAGCACTAATTTCTCAGCGGTCTCCTAAGCAATAGGAATCATCTTCTGGAAAACGGATAGTTATACTACAAGTTTAACGTTGAATGAAAGCCTAGACAAACAAAGGTGATGTTCATTGACATAACTATTCGCCAAACTAGGAAATGTGATCAAAGTGCTACCTGCTCCGATGAACCATGCTACGGGTGGAAATAAAAGGACATTTAGCAACCTGAATAACTAGCTAACAATAAGATGCCTCGCCTTGCCATCTGCATTGGAATCCGGTCATTGATTCGAATGGTACAGCAAGGTTTAGAAACACTGACAGTTGTAAGAATCCAAAAATTGAAACAAAACTCTTGTTGGAATTTCTTTATTAAGAAAAGAAAAGTAAAAAAAAAAAATTAAAAAAACATATATTATTTTGTTGAGAGTGGGATTTGAACCCACGCCCTTTCTATTTTCTTTATTATAAAAAGAAAAGTAAAAACAAAAGCGAAATAAGAGATTTTAAAAAAAATATATATTCGGTTTGTTGAGAGTGGGATTTGAACCCACGCCCTTTCGGACCAGAACCTTAATCTGGCGCCTTAGACCAACTCGGCCATCTCAACTTGTTACTGTTTTTTCCAAATTTTAATTTATTTTCTGATAAAATAGACATTTTGCCTAAAATATCACATTTTTTAGTACAGAAACTAGGATTAATCTACCTAAAATTACAACTTGTTCTTGATGCATATAAGGTCCCTAGTCCCCTTAAATACGATAGTGGTGCGCATATGTTAATTAATCCAGTTCTTTACACCTGGCCATATATAACATGTAGATCGACAAAGCAACTCTATCAAAACAAATTTCTATGTATCATTTAATTGGACATGTGGACCGAATCTTCTACGTACAATAGGCTTGTTAATTGAACAAGTTTCCTTGATGGGAAGTACCTTAATCAGCTTGCTTCAATTTGCAAAAGAAGAGAAATGATGCTAAGCTTTCATGCAGTTGCTTCGTGACAAATAAAATTATGTTCATGCATGATGCATGTATTATATTTATGTTGTTTAGTGCAATAATTCATCATGCGTTCACCTAGCTTCATTATAGTTGCCTATGGTTTCTCCAAGGCACAACTTTTTTTTCTAGGCACAACTTTAATCTCCTGTATATCATCTTAGACTAACAAAGCATGATGGATATCCAGTCCAGATGAAGCTACAACCAGAGCATGATGAATAGTTCTAGAACAATTTTTATCTTTATAAGAATAATTTCGATTTCAAAACATAATTGTTCAAATTGATTGTAGAAAACCCAATATTAGTGTATTTCTTAACAATTTTCCTACGAGTAAAATAAGCTTAGATTCGACCAAAAAAAATGGATCATTGTTGGTTTTGAAATGAAATGAATGTTTTATAAGAAAAGATTCGATGGATATGTACCTTTATATGCTATAAGGCCCATCCAAGTGTTGTATGATTGTAACGCAATACCGTGGGGATGAAAAGGGAGATGCCATTTCAAAAAAAAAGAAAAAAAAAAAGATCAAATTAAAAAGCATATAGTACAGATCTTATCCTTGTTACAAGTTATCAAAGTGATGTCCTCACAACCTCCAAACCTTATCCTCAAAGCTTAGTTCTTTGATACGTGACTCTTTCACTTTTTATCAATCATTCTTTTTATGTAATAATCGATTTGTAAAGAAACTAACTCTATTAAAAATTAAAAATGATTATGAAAAATCTATTATAGATCGTAATTTTCATTCAAACTTATCGGTCTAATTTAGGAGCTCATACACGGATAGTTATAGTGGCAACAAATAACAGCAAGCAAACGTCCAATAATTTGAGCAATTTCTTATTGATTTTCGTTGTACGTTGTGGTCCAAATAAAATAAACTTCTGAGAATCCTCTGATGGTCTGACCAAAGAAATACTCCAATAATGATAATTATAATTTCTGAGATTTATTGCAACCACGAAAACAGCCTCTTAATTGACCAATTTATTTGGTTGCATATGAGCAATGAGTAATTACCATGTGATAAGTCCCTAATAAAGGTCCTATGTTTTACCTTGGAAATCTTTATTTCAATATCACATCTGAGTTTTATGTCATTATTCAGTAATAAGCTCTATCAAAAAAACAAAAAAACCGCGATGGATGTTAATAACAAATGCATATCATTAATTCAACTTGGGAGTTATAATCACATAAGATCATATACCCCATGATAGGCAACAATATTATTGATATGTACTAAGCATTTTTATTTTTATTTTCATGTGATGAAATTGACAAGAGTTCAGCGTTACGTACACTGTCCTTTTCAAGGGGAGTTTAATAAATGAGTTTAATAAAAGCTACCTAGTGAACAATTATTTTTGACAAATGAATAAATATGAAAGGGAAGGAAAAAGCCAACACGCGACAGTGAAAACAAAAACGACTCTGCCAAGTACGAAGGAGGCAACTTCATCTACGGTACGGTCACGGTTTTCTCACCATGCAAAGTAATACTCCCTTCGTGATGCCAGGGAGCACCACTTTGATCAAAATCAAGAATTTAGGTAAGAATTGAATTTTTTTGATATTTATATGGTGATGGAGTTTATTTAACAAGATAGAAAGAATATATGGGATTATTATAATAAACAAAGAGTGATTTGATATTTTTATTTTCAATGAAAAATTTATGGTATGTATTTTTCGTGCAACGGATAGAATATGATGATGAAAGGACCACAGTAATTACAGTTAATAAATTATAATTGTTTAATAATTCTTTTAAAAATAATTTTCTTTTTCTAAATTTTCTAAAATTGAAACTTTTAATATTATCATTATTTTTAACTCTGTGACAAGAGTTGTAGTTTTATTAATCGTAATATTATAGCCTTGAAAAAAGTTAGTGTAAATGAAATCGTTTGGTAACAAATAATTTTCGCTTAAAATTTTCTCCTCCGTCTTGCATAAAATAAGATGCTGGATGGTTGAAGGTTAAAAAAATTTCACTACCAGATAAAGTTGTGTAAATGTAATTTATTTTTCGATAATTGATCTAAAATCCAAAAAATTACAAAAGATATCTACCTAAAAAGATAATTGATTCAAATAATATCTGAATATCTAATTATTATTATTATTACGCGATGATTCCGTCATTATATTATTGCCATATTCAAGATTAGTCAATACCTTTAGGATTCGTCCGAAGTGGTGGAATCCAACTTTGTTTATGAATATGTGGAGGTGAACCGAGAACCGGTCCATCCCCGAAGAAAAGACACGCGATGAGCTTGGTAGAGTAACATAGAAGGAAACACACCAGTGGATAAAATTTCAAATACTTTAGGGGAGTAGCTGTTTGTAGTTATCGTATAAATTTCGCACAATCGACAAAGTATGGGTAAGCTTTGTCGGCTCGAGGGATACATAAATTTCCTAAATTTCTTAACCACCAAAATACTCCATAAAAAATATGAAAAAAAGAGGGGCTGCACCCCATTCATATATTTTATTTTTTTTTGAAATTTTAGTTTTCTTCAAATTTTAAAATCTAAGAAATAAGACAGTTATGTGTTAAAAGTGTGAGAACTACAGCTATCATGATTATAGGTAATACAGTCGCCACATCCCCATAAAATATATTTTTAAAAGAGAGTATTAGATAGAGAATAATTAACATTTTTTTAGAAATGCTAAATACACTCATTTGTGTATTTTTTCTAAATATTTTTTCTTTCATGATTCATTTATGATAATCAGATATGGATTACGCGTGATGAACTGATTTAATTCCAAAATCCACCAATAAAAAATATATTAAAAAAACGTCAGAAAATGTGTAAAAGAAAAGACAATTGACATTCCTCTATGTATATACTCTCTTCGTTTCGAATTACATGCAATGGTTTGATATGTTATAGGATTCTGTGTGAGAGTTGAATTTCATTAATATATATTTTATTTTTTTATGATCGTGGGAGTTGATTTAAAAATATGTGAGAGAATCTAAAAGAAGTTAGTAAGGATGTGATGAAATAATATGTTTAATTTAATATATATTTGATTTCAAATATAAAAATAAAATAAATATTGTATATATTTTAAATCGATAAAAACATCACTATATTAAATATGATATAAAAAAAGATAATTGTTATTCATCCTCCCCCGGTATAAATGAAGGAAAATAATGAAAGAAATAGTGAAAAGGGATGAGACACGGGTGGTGATTAACACCCCTCACAACAAGGGTTTGGTTTGAGTTGAACGGAGGCGGCGTGTGTATACTGAAAACGGCTACGCACGTAACGAAAAACCAACAAAGCGCCCACCTTTTTGTTCGCAACAACTAGCCATTCATTCGTGTCCGTCAGCCGAACTATGCGTAACGCAAACCCACAAGATATTTTCCTTCTATCTTATCCCTAAACGACGCCGTTTGCATCGTTTTCAAGCAACATCTGAGACGGTCCAAGTTGGACATTGGTTCCTGTGATCGTTAAAAACAAATAATCCGGATTCTCTTATCATCGATAAAACATCCGAAAAAAATTTATTGTGAATTTTATATAAAAATTGTTTCTTGATAAAGACATTAGTTTAAAGTGGTGTACACCAGATCGTTCACGTCATTATCACGAGCAGAGAACATCAAGTTCAAATTATCATGATTGTACTGTATATATACATATTAGTTGGTGTACTAGTATATTGTATTTGCGTATACACGTGTACATATGTACTTAATTATCTTATCCTTGTAATGTACAGTATCATGTATCTTATCTTTATATGTATGAGTTGTACATATACCGACATGCATGGAGTATAAAATGATTAATGTATGGTATAGGTTAAGCCATCTGGTGTGCTGATATGATTCTATCCACAATCGATCGATTCTGTTGACCGATTGTTTCCTTTTCTTCATACACAATAACCACCTCTTGCTTGAGTTTCAAGTTTTTGGTGTCTTAGCAAAATCAAATAAAGCTAAATTACAATATTTTGGATTGATATTTTGGACTAGTATAAAAAAAATTCTATTATGAGTACTTCTCAATCAACGACATCCTTAATTCGTCACATTTTCGTGTAATTTGCTTTTCATAAGTAGATTGTCGACCTATTCATGACAAAGGCTATGCTCAATAATTAAGCTTAACTATTGGGTAGATTGGTCAGAAATCTTTTATTAGAATTGTCACGTTCCAAACTCAAAATTGGCATGACCGACACGTGAACAACCCAAACATAAAATAAAATTCATGCAAACCTTAAAAAAAAAACCTTCAACAAATATAAGATCCCTGAAAGAAAACATGAAAATCCAAAATACATACACAAAAATCTCATTCAAAATATTATAAAAATGTATTAGTCTAACAACGGATAGAAATATCAAATCTTAACGTGGAATCTAATAGATGGTTTGAAAAGTAATCAGAAAACGGTACATGCGGTCTTATGAAGTCCAAGGTCGAGCATCCACGACGTCCAACTAAACATATGAATCTGTTTAAGAAAATAGACAAATAAAAATCGTTAGATGCGAAGCAGAGCGAGAATGTAGCACAAGAATCAAATGGCATACAAACTCAAAGAAGGATAGTGGTTACAAATATCAAGAAATGTGGTAGATGTAAGCAAAAGGAAAGAGAACACTTGAGAGTATACGATAAAAAAATAGTTAATGGACAGTAGGGTTATAAGCCGTAAATTGAAAACATGTATACTCCCTATATATATATATAATTGCAAATGAACAAAACACCTACCAATGTAAAGAACGGATGATACAACTAACAACAAGAGTCGCAGGGATGTCGGGTCTTGAGACGTACATAGAAATGTATAAAATAAATCTCATTGAACCATCAAATAAATCTCATCATGGAGGTATGGATATCCATAATCATACTTACAGTTACACTCAGGATGACCACCTTCGTAAGTCTGTAAGATAATCCGATTGACAAATATCAGTCATTGAATCATTTTAGGGTCAAACCCCAACAACTTTATATCTTTGAAAAATACACTCGTAGAGTTTTTCAACCATATATAATAAGCATATAGATCTTGAGTATTTCAAATCAATCTAAAGGCTCAAAGTGAAGTTATTACAAAAATAATATAGTTTGACGTTTCGGAGTACTAAATTTCATAACTTCACACATATAATCCAAAAAAATCATTTCATCAAATTTTCCATAAATTAGACTTCTAAAACTATGCAAAAAAGAAAATTCGTTTTATAAAACATTATGAAAAATGATAGTTTATTAAGACAAGTTAGGGATTCTGTTTATCAAAACTGTTTCATGTTTGCTAATTAAATCAGTCGGTACTGCACAAAGCTCAAAATTAAGATTTGTTTATTTTTCTAAAAACTAGACTTCAATATTTTGATAGTGATATAAAGCTCATTTCATTAATATAAGTAACGAATTGTACAAAAATCCATGAATATAGACCGATAAATCAGTCCTACCGGTTGATATACATTTGCCTTCTACTTTATAGCTCAAAATCCATAACTGAAAAATGATATTCGACAAATTTCATTGGAAAAAAGACATCCAAATATTTATAATGTATTAAATTTATATTTTATTTCAAATTATAGAAAATTCCACGAATTTTCAAAATCACTGTACTGCAACCAATAGAAATCAAAATCTAATTTTCTCTTTTTCTTTTAAAATCAAGATCATCCTTCATTAAATTTCAACCCTAAACTGATTTGTCTTAAATCATCACCATGATTAAGTATCAGAGAGAGAAAAAAGGGATGCAGATTTTTTTTCCATACATAATAACTTCTTTAAAAGATAAATTAATAAAAGAGAATCGATTGAGATCGAATTATCAATCTTGAAACGGAACGAGTAGAAATCCACAATGGGAGAAAAACTCTAATTGACTCTTTTGTGTGTTTGATGGAAAGTTGGGGTTCTCGATGGAAACAAGCGTTTAGAGAAACTGTATGGAAAGGGAAAAAAATCGTACGACTTTGTGTTCTATCTTTCCCAGTTTTATTTTCTTTTTTTATCATAAAAAATCACTTAAACATATCTTCATAAAAAAATGTAATAATAATAATAATGAATAGATATACTTAAATATATCTTAAATAAAATATACGTAGGATGGTGATATCACAACAGTGTTTTTTTGGGAGATACATTCCCTTTTTGCTGGGGAGCAACGTGTTATACATAAAAGTCAAATCGTATAGGGTTTACCCTAGGTTAAACTTTAGAACTATTTATGAGAATACATGTTTTTTATAGTTTGCCATGTCAAACTTTCCTTGTGGATTTAACCAGCAGTACATTACTATATATTCTTTTGATTCCAAAATAAATGTAATATTTTGATCGGGAAGTTTGTCAAGATAAATTTTTATTTGCGTTGTGGAATAATCAAACATCATTTTCATAAAATTGTCATAAAATATTAATGATAATTTAAATAATGTACTTCAATCCTAAACAAATGACGTAATTTGCTTACATCGTTAAAACGAATAACTAAGTTTCTCAAAATACGTGTTCATTAGAATAAAAAAGAATTTGTTATATTTATTCTGGAACAAAGACGGTGATCTATATATGTCGGATGTCAAGCAACGTAAACTCAATAATAAACAATTTTTCATCAAACAAACTGTTTGGTTAAGATGATTTAAAATCTACTAACGTGGGTGATTTTATACCATAAAAAGAAAAATTTCTGTGAAGATTTTGAATCACTATTATAATTTTTTTTTGATTTTTTCTTTTATGGTATTAAATAAGTCAATATTGTAGTTTTTAAATCAGTCCCACAAACCCCTATATATACAAAAATATGAATGATTTTATATCATAAAAAAATTCATAGGAAGATTCTGTTTCATAAAATCACTGTTATAGAATCTTTTCCCTCCGTCCCAATATATTTGTAACATATGTTTTTTAGCTATCTTAATATAGGTCTACCATTATTTTTTTTAAATTTTATATAAAAAAATCAAAATAATTACTATATATTATAATATATCTCACTATCTTATCTCTCAGTTGTTATATCAAACCCCTATATCATTATAAAAATATTCTTTCTTAATCAAGTTCAATAAAAAATTAAACACATACATAAAATTTAGTGTTGAGTCTAACAATTTTAATTAAAAGGGAGCAGTGGGAGCAATATTTTAAAATATATTTAGAGAAACCTTATTCTTACACCAAACAAAATCGCGCTTTATATTTCTCAACATCACAAAAAAAAAACATCAAAATAAAATGCATATCATCTCAAGATTAAATTAAATACTCTCTCCGTCCCATAATTTTTATATTTCATTTTTTTGCATTCAATGCGTATTTTGAGAAGATTCATTATAAAAAAAATACAAAACTTAAATTATGATTAGCGTTTCATAATAATTTTTACGAGAAATGATACTTGATCGTCCATAACGTAAATCAAAGTGAAGTCAATCTATTATAAGAATTATGAGATAAGAGGGTAAATAATATTTGATCCTTGTGTTTTATTAACCAGAATTTGACTCAATAAACATTCACTTACCTAATACAACGTTTAATTATGATTAGTTTCAACCATATGTAACATAAATGATCAACATATTATTAAAATTTTAAAGATAATCTTTTAGATATGGATATTATATTATATTTATTTAATGTTTTTATAGCGTCAATCCATATATTAACCTTTAGAAGTTTATAATATTAATCTTAATTTATCAATGAAAAAAATATGATTGTTCTAAACACACACATTAAATATTAGAAACTCAATCACATATTAACTATTAAAAGTTCATAAACTTATAATCATTAAATCTTCAACCCATATATTAATCATTACAATTTCATAATCTGAAAAGTCCATTAAATTTAAGTTATTAAACAAAAATAAATAAAAGATTTTGTATCATTTCATATCTATATAGAAGAGCGAAGTAACCAAAATTGCGCGAGAGAGGGATAAAATAAGGAAGAAATGGAGAGTACGTTATTGTTCCCGTTGCCTATTTTAAAGCCCAACTACGTACCCACCCTTTCTCTCTATACTCCCACCTCTCAACCACTCTCTCACCCCCACAAATCTTCTCTTGCTCTCTCTCTCATTTTTGGTTTCTTCAAACGAGGAAAAATCACCCCCAAAACAAAAAACCCCCCAGCCCAAAAAAAAAAAAAAAAACAGAAAAAGAAAAAGGACCCATACGGCTAATTTGAGTGATTAGTATGAGGGGAAAGAAGAGGGCGAGGAGGGATGCGGGTCGAGATGGGCAGAGATCCGACCCGGATCCGTTCGAGGGTTTGCCTGATGATCTTGTGATTTGTATTCTGTCTAAGCTCTGTTCTTCCGCTTCTTGTCCTTCAGATCTCATCAACGCCCTCTTAGTGTAAGTAACGTTCATTTTCTTTTGTTTTCACTTGAAATAGTCTCTCTACGGACCTTGTCTATTTACGGGATTATAATCAGGAAAAATGATTTTTAATTTCATTAAGAATCTGTGTTCATTCATTTTTAGTTTTTGTTAATTTTTGTTAAAGATTCTGGGGTGGAATTGGTGAAGGATCTTCTGATAAAAGTGGAGAGTGGTTTGCTTGTTTTTGTGTTTCGATTCTTTTCCGAAAACGTTTTCGAAACACATCCACACTATAGAACAGACGATTCCAGATTCCCTTTTCCCTGCCCGTTTCTGCTGGATTTTCTCTTGCACAACATCATTTTTTTAAGGAAAAATAAATTAAAAAAGCAACATGAGTTGGATAATTTGGAAAAAGCTTTGATTTTTCTTTGATGTTTTTATGTGTGTTTTTTTTTTTTTTTAAAAGGATTTTCTTGTTTTTGGGAAACATGTTTGCGGAATTCGGGTCCAATCGCTTTAACACAGATGAAGACGACATTGGTTAATTAAGTCAGAGTACTTTTTACTAACCGCACTTCATTTTCCTATTTTCTTTAATTTATTTATTTTCTGTTTTCAGGTGCAAGAGATTCAGTCAATTGGGTTTGGATCCAACGGTGGTGGCCGGAGCCGGATCGAACATGTTCAAGATCAGAGCGAAGAAGTGGTCGGAATCGGCTCACCGGTTCTTGAAACAGTGCGTCAATGCCGGCAGCATCGAAGCCAGATATTTTCTCGGAATGGTAAACAATCACTCTTTCCTTTGAATCTCCAAACCCAGTTTAATATGAGTTCAATTTAAAGTACGGTAATCAAATCTGCTATGATTTGGATTATTAAATATTATTAAATTTATCTTATAATCTAAGTTTTACATAGATTAATTTTATGACCATTGTTTTGTTTTTTGGAACAGGAAGTGTAATTGATTTCGAAACATTTGTTCCACAATTCAAGACAATTTATTGATTTTTGTTCTTTTCTTTTCTTTTGATTTTGTTGCAGATTCGATTCTACTGCCTCGGAAATCTAGGCAGCGGCGCGTCGCTAATGGCCAAAGCAGCAATCAGATCCCACGCGCCAGCACTCTACTCACTCGCTCTCATCCAATTCAACGGCAGTGGTGGGTCCAAGAGTGACAAAGATCTACGCGCGGGTGCTGCACTATGTGCACGCGCCGCCTATCTAGGCCACAACGACGCGCTCCGGGAGCTAGGCCACTGCCTCCAGGATGGTTATGGTGTCCGGCAGAACGTCCCCGAGGGTCGTCGATTGCTCGTCCAAGCGAACGCCCGGGAACTCTCCTTGGTTTTCAGGTCCTTCACTAAGTCTTCGAATTTGTCCCATTGCCGTTGCTCCTCGTCGACCACCCACGACCACCACGGCCACCACCTTGGTGACCAGAGTCCCCGGCACGATGGTCAGCTTTACTTTGGATGTCACAAAGGTCAAACACAATGTGGGTCTAATGTGAATACGGGTCCAGGCGTGGGTATCAGGCCGGGTACGGGTCAGGGTTGTGGGTTATTGAGTGACTTTGGATGCGATATACCGGGCCCTGATCCGCACCCAGCTAACGGGTTCTTGGTCGAATGGTTCGGGTCGAAATGCGGGCCATTGGGTCTTGAACTGAGGATGTGCTCACATTCACGGTGTGGGCGGCCCGAGACCCGGCCACATGAGTTTCGTAGATGTTCTGTTTGTGGAGTGGCTAGCTATTGCTCGAGAGGGTGTCAATCGCGTGATTGGAAAATGCGACATAAGGATCAATGCACGCCGACAGAGCAGTGGCTCGTCGGTACAGTGGCTGGTGATGGTGGCGGCGACAACAACAACCTTGGCTTAGGTTTGGGTGGATTGGAGATCGGTGAAGCGGACAATGAGAACTAGCTAGATGATGCAAAGTTTGTGATATTTGGTTTTGAGTGAAACAAATAGGCTTGTTTTCCTGGTTTTGTTTAGGGAGGAAGTAGGAAAAGGTTTAATCTTTTTACTTAGTTTAGACTGTTTTTTCTTGTGTATAATGGATAAAATCTAGAGTTTTATATGTTTTTCTTCTTCTTTTTTGTTGGCAAGACTTGTTATATCTTGGGTTTTTTTTTTTTTCATATATTGAGTTGTGCTATTATTGTGATCGTGTAAGATCCATGGTGGTGACGCTTCTCTAGTGTTTTCACGATGATAAGTCTTTGAGATCCTATTCGGGAATCCAGTCTCTGTTGCATTGGTCAAACTACTACACAAATGAACAATTTGTTCCTTGATTACTTGCTAAATATAGACGAGTGCAAAGGTATCATATATGGACAAAATCATCATGAGTTTGATGTCTCGATCGTCTTGATTTAAAAAATAATCTCTGAGTTCACCGTATGTTCGAATAAGACGTAAATACGACTTCACTCAAGACTGAAAAATATCGAGCAATCAAGTGTAAATAACACATAACGTGCTACCTATAATGTTTGAAAGAAATCGTGCCCACTTTTTATCATAGAATATTGAATTCGATGTGCCCCATTATGGTCCTATTGTTTATTTTAGGGGTGTATTAGTTTTGCAAGTAAAATTCTATTCAAATGTATGTGTGGTTTAGACTCTATGACTTTGCCTTTTGACACCATGAGAAGTTAAAGAATTGTTGTTTTTCCCTGTTTTTATTGTGAGTAAAGTTACTTTCATGGCTTGTCAGATTGTGACATTATTTTGTCCCATTCACTCCTTTGCCTTTTGCATTCACCTAATGGAGAGTTGTGACCGATTCCCAAAATAGCATCCAAATTATTACAACTCCTGGTATTCATCTGAGCCAGTTTCGAGAGTTCGTATTTCCTAACTATAGAACTTTTGATCTTAGACAACAGTCGATAGTGTCATTTTTAAAATTTGGGAGATACAAGTCTATTTTTTATATCAAATTACGTCTGATCGTTTCGTAACATTTATTATGTTAAAATACATAACTTACATAATTATTAATATTTTACGATAGATTTTAAAAAAATTACGTTTAATCATCGTTATACGTTTGTCAAATTTTGTATCGATACGCATGTAAAATCAAAACGTTTCAAAAATAATGAGGCAGAGGGAGTAAAATTATGTGGCATGGAGGCTTGGTAATATGGTGAACTTGTTCAAGATGCATATTAATTTTCATGAAAAGATGATCAAGCCACCCAAATTAGAAGCAACAAAGTAGACTTCTTATATTTATGGCATTTCTTAGTGTGTCAAATCTATGCAATTTAATAGATGCCCTTATTTTTCCCTCGGTGAAAACTTGGTTGCATATGCTAATTTGTTAGCAAGCATCTTGCCATCATCCTAGTTGAGTTCATTGACTTCATGTTTGGGTAAAAAAAAAAAAAGTGTAGAGATCCATGATGACAAGCAATTGACAAAATAAAAAACAACATAAAACTAAAGCCAATTGCAAAACCCAGGGCTATCCAAAGATATGTCGATGAATATAAACTAAAAGGTGAAAGCAACAATGAGTACATTTAAATTATCTACAAACAATTTGCTTAATTTTTACCTAAATAAGTATTGGTGTAAGTTAAGATCGTAGTCATCATGGAACGGTAGAAATTAGATATGCACATTATATTCTCATGATAAAAAGCTCACTGAAAATGAATATTACCGCTCAAAATCAATCTTAACCGACACTCTTTCCCAACAGGCCTTGATAGAACGTACCTGCACAAGATAAAACAGTACAAGAGTCTTATTATGCCGTTAATGTAGATACAAATCCCACATTCCAACCTAATTATGCCTTCTATTATGGATACTTTATTGTGGATTAAAGGATGAGCATAAATCTTTTAACATACACTTTTACAAGCTACTCCAATGAAGAGAAATCATCATGATTTCACTTTAAAATATGCACATCTGCAAACTCTGCATCTATATATCAAACTCTGGATAAACTGGATGATCCTTCATACTGATTATGAGATTCAAGTCAAAGTGGAAATTTCCCTGGTTTCATCAAGCTAATGACAGAAAAGACCGGCAGTTGGATTAGAGGAACCGAATCAGTAGACTGTCTCAAACTCAAGTTTATGACAAGTGAAAATTACAGGAGATGAAAACTTAACATTGATGTAAACCCCTGATGGGAGAAAGTCTTGCCCCCTTGTTATTACTTAGTCCGACATTGACCATATACAATAGCACTCATGCCAAATAACATTTATTCAAGGGTTCAAGTATCAAAACTTTTGATTCCCACAAATTGTGATCCACTATATGTCACACCCCAAACACATATTCATACCATTCTTTCCCAAAAATCACCTAAACCACTCAAAACTCAAAGTGTTGTAGCTTTTTGCACTTAAATATCCGGAGACATCTATCCTTCCAAAATTTCTGTGCACTGCTCCTTAGGAATTAATGATACTGGAATATTGTTGACGACTCAATTATATCAAAAATCTATATTTATAATAGTAAACTCATTATATTATTTATACCTAAACATATACATTGCCATGATAAAACATGACAAATAAGGTAGCTAGATAACTAAAGCCCTAATTTTCCAATTTATTCAATAACTACACACATAACACTATAGAAGAACATAAGAGAAAAAGAACAAGGAGTTTGTTACTGATAACTTACAAGTTATGTGTTGTTATGACATATCTAACGATGGAGATTTTTTTAGAAATATTTTTATTGGCTTGTTCTAGGGTTTGGGATATGATCGAGGAGGCTAATTGGCGAGCGTAGAGCTGCCCGTCCCTTTGTTTCTGTTGTTGCCGGAGACGCGTGAGGTCTCGACGTTTCTATTGGTCGGAGATCGTCGTACGGTTGAAGGGCGTCGGAGATCGTGCAGCGGCATTGGCGGCGGCGTTTTGGAAGGGCAATGTTGTGGTTTTTAAATTCGAGTTTAACAGAAATATATCATGAAACACCTAATTTTAGATATGATTATATAAATCTAACGATTGATATTGAAACACGAAAGGAATATACAGGTTCAGATAAGAATCTAATAATTAATAGAATTATTATCATAATGCGAGGCTCATATCCTCATAGATATCTATCTTCATATTTTAATCTTAATTATTAATTTATATTAGAGACATCTATACGTATGTCATGATATATATTTTTTCCTTTTTCAAAAAATAGATTTTATTAGAATGAGTGGGGTTGATAATTTGATAAAAATCTATTTTTTTATTTTGATTAATCGAATTAAATTCGATTTTGAGAAAATTAAAAATCGAAACCGAATATATCGATGATTTTGGTTTCATTTCGATTTCGATACGGTTTGGGTTTTTTTTATCGGATTTTCAAAGAATTAAAAAATCATTTTTTATTATAAAAAAATATTTTAAAAAGTTTTAAAAGATAAAAAACAAAAAATAAGTTATAAATGCTTTATCTAGAGAATAATAGAATTTTTAGTATACTTAATAAATATTTTCGGTTAATAAAGGTGAATAATTTCTTGTTGAAAAAGATATAAAGGTGAATAATAAAAAATAAAAAAATAATAAATAATTTTGATTAATTTGATTAACCGAATTATCGATTTTCTTTGAAATCCAAAATCGAATTTCAAGAAAAAACCGAAAAATCAAAATATCAAAATGAATTTACCGTATCAAACTCGTTTTTCTAGTTCAGTTTAATTCCATAATTCAATTTTCGAGTATGATTGGATTCCCTAAGTCTACTGATTTACGAACGTTCATTTAATCATGTCATATTGTTGGATCATCGGAACATGGAAAGGTGGTTTATTGTTGCAACTGCTCATTTTATATCAAAAAGACAGGAATTGGGGAGGTTTCTTGTAAGCTAGCAAGAAGGGGACCAAAAGTGTTTTTAAAATCAGAGAAAACAGGTCCACTGTTTGGTCCATTTGGGAACAATTAACTTGTAACAGTGACACTTAACTTTTGACCATAATTTTTCCCATTTTGATACTGTCGATGACTTTGGGATTTTGTCATGTCGATGACTCGGGCAACATACCAACTCTGTGGTTGGGGTTTTCCTAAAATAATGTGTCACATGTGCCAGCGATGCATCGGGATAGGCAAACAGAGACTCCATGGATCATGATAAGTAATATGATATATTATGTATTTTGTATTGATTATAAATATACTCAAAAGACATACAAGTATCCCAACTCTTTTTTACATATGGTATCAAAACAAGGTCTGTGGACGGATCCGTTGTTTCTCCTCCCATGCACCTTCTTCAGGCATCGTTTGCATCGGTCCTTAATCTGAAATATTTCCAGTGGCAACGGATTGATCATATGGTTTGATTTTGGATTTTTGTCACTCTTTCACGCGATATTTTGGTGAAAGTATTCAATCTCCAATTTGCTCGTGAGATTTAGGATCGTCTCCATGTCAGTTTGCATGGTTAGGTCAATGGAATTGAAGCGCAAGTTGACATCACTTCGCAAGGCATCGTCCGTTTTTATAGAGAAATATCTCCGCGATATCAAAATCCTTGCGGATTCGTTAGCTGCAATCAATTCTTCCGTTTCCAACATGAATTTGATCGAGCACACTTTGATGGATCTTGGTACCGAATTTGAATCGCTAATTGCGGTGATTATGAACGCTCCGGTTGCTCTTTCATTCGATGACGTTCGCTCCAAACTTTTCTTCACGAGCATCGATTGAAATTCCTCAATTTTGTCGATCTTCCGCAGCACCAGGCTTTTACGGATGTCCCTCGCCCATCCGGGGGACGTGATAAATTCAAGGATGGCCGTTGGGGTGGTCGTTCTTCTCCGCCAGTATCAGGACGTGGCTCGTTTCTGGGTCAGGGCTTCGCGCCTTTCCAAAGCATCCCAGGAAGAATTCAAAGGGATCCTCGGGTACAGTCCGACATCGGTCTCGGAACTTTCAGGTATGACATCTTGCTCTTCTCCCGGTCCCAGGAACTGTTGCTTCCCCAATTTGTTCTACTAACCGGTTGTTTCACATGCCTCCATCGATTTGTCGCATAATAATATTGTCTTGTCAAATCTTTAACCACACTGATCATCAAGGCATCCAAGGATGCCTCTTGATCGACACGGATGTATCGCGTGCCTAGAGTTTGTATTTCTCTTTGTTTATTTTTAGTTCTTTACAACTTATGAGCTGGAATTGTCGAGGGGACGACAATGATGTTTTTATATGGGTTACACGTGACTTGATCCCACGATATCAACTGGATGTTTTCATTATCCTTGGGCCACACATCAAAGGGGATCGAGCTACAGATGTTAATTGTCATCTAGGATTCTTCAGTTTTATTCGCGAGGAGGCACGAGGTTTTAGTGGGGATATATGGGTGCTGTGGAAAGAAGATACAATTCGTATACATGTAGTTGCACAAGGGGAACATGAACAAAGGGCTATGTGGGAATGGGCTATATGGAAAGAAGATACAATTCGTATAGGTGTATACAATTTTGTTCATTGCGAACTTTCTTGGTTAGGTTACAATCCTTGGCTGCTCACAGCTGTATGTGCAAATCCAAAGTACTATGAACAAGGGGCTATGTGGGAGGCTCTGGATTCAATCTCATCGAACTGCTCATATCCGTGGGTTCTCTTAGGTGACTAGAATAGTTATGGAGATCCTGCTGATAAATGCGGAGGGGCTCCGACTGATCCTGCTCATATAGTTGTGCTTAGTTTTCAGACTGGGTTGATCAGAGTGAATTTGATTAATCTTGGTTTTTCTGGACTAAGATTTACCTGGGCTCGAGGTACAGATCCTGGTACAAGAGTTCAATATCGTCTGGATCGTGCTTTGTGTTCCACGGAATGGCGTGAACTTTTCTCGGAAGCTGTGGTTCATCATATAGAAGCTATATATTCAGATCATTTGCCTATTTTGTTTAAGGCTCATGGATCTCATGTTACCACAAAGGTGAGTCGTCGATTTCGGTTTCAGAATGCATAGTTTCTTCATTCCGGGGTTATGTCCTTTGTTAATAGTAATTGGTGTGAGACCACTCCTTTTTATGATGAGTTCAATGTTTTTCAAAGCAAGATACAATTATGGAACAAGCAAAATATCTTTCAATGAAAGCGTCGCTTGTTAGCACTTCTTCAGGGTATCCTTGTTGCTCGAGAAAGCAAAGGACCAGGTTTCTTGATACACCTTGAAAAAGAGCTGAGAAATGAGTATAATGTATTGTTGCGTCAGGAAGAAGCCTTTTATTTCCAGAAGACAAGATCTGAATGGATTAAAGATGGGGGATCGAAATATAAGATTTTATCATATTTTTTTATTGATCCGTGGATGACGGAACAGAGTCACCTTTCTACAAGATGATACAAGTAATTGGGTAGAAGGTCGTCAGGAACTTACAAAGTTAGCTTTCAATTTTTTCCACGTTAAAAATCTTGGTGGTTCGTTTCATTATTTTTTCTGTCATATATTTGTTAAATTGCTCATATCGGGTTCTTGCGTGGAGGATTGAGTCAACTGCCTCATATTCTCAACAAAGGGGATTCCCAACAAAGGGGTCATTATGAACACTTGCTAGATTTAATAAACGACTTGCAGGTTGACAAGCTAAACACCTCTCTTTGCTGGTCGTGTGACACTGATGCAATCTGCACTCAATTACATACCACTTTATGTGACACAATCTGCTTTATTATCATAATCTGTTCACGAGGAAATCGATAAAAAGAGACGCAACTTTCTTAGGGGTAGTTCGGATCAGAGGCATCGAATTCATGCAGTGCAGTGGTCTACCAATTTGTCTTGACAAGCAGCGAGGAGATCTGGGCTTACGTAAAGCAGGAGAAATAAATATTGCAGCTTTAGCGAAGCTTGGTTGGCATTTGAACTCAAAGCGGGAGAGCCTATGAGCTTCCGTATGCGCGTTAAGCACAGAATAAGTGATAATTTGCCTTTGACACCTCGAGTTGGCTCTAATTGCTTCAGGGGAGTGTGCTATGCATGGAAACTCCTTCAAGATAAGGTGTCATGCACAATTGAAATTGGACTTTCTACACGTTTTTGGGAGGAAAACTTGGTTATGGAACGTCCTTTGTTAGACTTTGCATTGAAATCGATTCTCATAAAGGATGTCGATAAAACAGTTGGTGATTATTGGAGTACATCATCTGATGGGTGGCGCTGGAATGAGTTGGAAACATTGCTATCTTTAGACATTCTCATTCGATTAGTCTCTATTCGGATATGGAGTGGGTTAGATATTCCCGATAGTAGGACTTGTCGTGGTTCAAGTGATGGCTTGCTACGTACTGATTGGGCTTATCATCACTTAACTTCGGCTGTTAGCTTACATGAGGTTTTCAACTTTCGACTCATTTGATCAACACCGCTCTGTGACGTGCACAATGTTTTCTATGGATGACGGCCCATGAGCGCTTGATGACAATGACTCAACGTAAGAAACTTGGTTTTTCAATGACTGGCACAAGCTCGGCTTGCGGGACTACAGTTGAGGACACTCTTCATGTTCTTCGTGATTGTGTGAATGCATAATTTGTTGTGAACTTTTATATTATAAACGGATAAAAAAATGGAACAATTTTACAATGCGGATTTGCGGGAATGGCTGGAAGTTAGCCTTAAGAGTAAGGTCAAGTTTTTTTCAGGATTCAAATGGCGTTCGTTATTCATGCTTATTTGCTGGTGGCTCTGACAATGAAGAAACAACCTGATTTTCAAGCTAACTGAGAATATTCCTCAAGACAAAAATGCCTTTATTATCAGGTATGCCAAAATTGTTTATGATGCAAGTACAAATCACCGACTAGCCCGCACCTACCAATTGATATCTGATGGGAGCCGCCATTAGATAGTTGGGTGGTTGTCAACACTAAAGGAGCTTCTAAATCCCCTTCATAAGCCGGTGCAGCCAGTAGAGATAATTGGTTACGGGGATTTGTCCTGAATTTAGGGATTTGCTAGGCTTTGGTGGTAGAGTTTCATGGGATTATTTTGGGGCTGGAGCAGGCTTGGTTACATGGATATAGACATATTTCTCTTCAATATCGAAAAAAAAGATACATTTTATTGTCATAGATAGTATTATTTAACCGTTTAAGTTTTTCTTTAAGGTATTACATAACAAGTACCGGAAGCTACTCATCCGTTTTTATTTAAGTTAATTATTATTCGTTATCGACAACTTATAGTTATGGATTGAGAGGTTAGTGTTTGCAATGTCTATCGCGAAAACAGAGTAGTCTATTGGTTAACTAACTATATTTTAGATCTTTCTATTGACGTCATTGTTTTAGGAATGCATTTCATTTTCTTAACTCACTTGTATGATATTTCAATGTTTCGCTTCCTTCATTAATAAATTTATGTACGACTTCTACCCTCTTTGACAACAAAAAAAAACACAAAAAAAAAAATTTATATATTCGATCTTTATTTTCATTTACCTCGCATCCTAAAACTCGGGAACTTAATCTGTCCACAGAAATCCATAACCATCACCAGCCAAATTCGACGACGGAAGTTTCGAAGCTGTCGCTTCCGATCTCCGCACTTCACAAGACTCTTCGAAGGTACTCTTTGCCCATCACTCTCTCTCTCTCTCTCTCTCTCTTACTCTCAATTCATCTCATTGCATCAATTCTTCACCCAACCCCTCAAGCAATGATGAACTAACTCCAATTGTGTTGGAATAATCCGAAACAAATACCCCCCCCCCCCTCTCTCTTCTCTCTTCTTTGATTCGAAATATTTATGTTTCCCATGTCGCCAAAAAGGTACATGATCATAATCCATTGTAGTGTTGATTCTTGGTTTTGGATTAGTCGGAGCGTATTTGTTTGTATCATGATGGTTGAGGGTGTTCAGTGTGATGATCCTTATCGAATTCGATGACCCTTTTGGTTAAAGGGGACTGACTTGGGATATGTAGGGAAAAACTAAGAACCCCTTTTGTGGAATTTGTAAGGTGATTCAAGCTTAAGAATCAGTCTCTTTGTTGTTCACCCTCCCCAGACCCTGTCCGTGACGGAATACATGGGTAGTTGTAGTTGTTGTAAATGTTTCAAACGGGAGCACAATTTGAGGCCGAAACCGAAGCTTATAGTGTTGGAAACCCTAGTAGAGGAGGATAATAATGTGAGGATGAAAGAGAGGGACAAAAGGAGGAGGGATAGGTTGTGCAAACAGATGGAGAAAGCTGGTGTCATGAATCAAATATGCAAATGCTCTCGAATTGTTTGAATTGACGGAAACTGATAGGGATAACGGGGTCGGAAGCAGTTCTTATGATGGTTTGGTGAATTCGTGCGTTGATTTTCTCAAGTGTCTTGTGTTGTATGCTTTGATCCTGTGTATTACGAGTGTGGTAGTATTGGAGATGCTAAGTTTGTTGTTCGATTTTATGCCAAAGAATAATATAGTTGGATGGAATACAATTATTGCAGATATACACATCATGGTTACTGTGAGGAGCCACCGAGCTGCTGAGCTTGTATTATGAAATGAAGGATTCGGGCGTGAAGATGAGCCGTTTCACATTTTCGAATGTTCTAGAAGTATGTGTTAGGTTTGGCTCCTTGGAACATGCTATGTAGGGCTCATGTTTGTATTGTTCATCATGGTTTTGAACTTATACTATTACCACTACAGCCTTAGTAGACTTGTTTAGGAGATAGGGTGTGATAGAGGATGCAAGATATGTTTTCATAGGACATCATCCAAGGATATCGTAGCCTGGAATGCATTTAATCACTGGATATGTAGGGAGAGGAGGTGTTGTATGAGCAAATGATTGATGAAAGAACACGAACAGCCCATGTCACATTTCTAGCTTTAAAGTCATTGAATGACTCTGTTGTCTTGTCCACCTTTGCAGTTTTTCAGTATTAGCAATTCGTGGTGCCTCAATGCTATTGTTTTTTTTTCAAGGGGATTTCTTACCCAATTTGGCGTTGGTAATGCTTTTAAAGTAAGTAACTTTCTTGACAAACCTGTGGTTCTTACAGGGATATTTAGATGGATTATTCAAACCTCTAGCTTTAGTCATGGAATCGAAGCATGCATTGTGGTGTCATTTACCACTTTTGGTCCGAGCAAACTCTAAAGAATCAGTTGAATACATATTCCAAGCGCTTTGGAGGACTCGGAACACTGGCCTTAGTGTTGCTGATCGTGCTAGTATAGTGGAAATGCTTCAACTTGATGACTCAGATCTCGATCCGGTAAGTATACTTCTAACTCCTCTTTTGACTATATCCTTCTTTGGTTGGACTTGGTTTTGATTATTAGGTATTAATTTCATGTTCTCCTTTTTTGGCATTTCTCTTAACCGAAACCAAGTAGATTAGATATAAGACTGGGAAAACCTTCGATAAAATAACAATATAGTGCGGTTACTGTTTGAATTTCTTCTGTTGACAGTGCAAACATTTTGCCAGGGGTAAATAGCTTCTGGCCAATTTTGAGAGGGACACTTGATACCTGATATTCGAGTGAATAAATAAAGCTAAAACCTGCTAATGCTAAAGATAGATTTACTATCTAGTTGTGTTGTGCAGCTTTTGGTGTGCCTTCGGATGTTGATATGCAGATGTGTTTATGGAAACATCAACAAGGGCGATATTCAGAAATCGTTTCCTGATGAGGTCCTCCCTCAACTGCAGAGGCTTCTCACTCTGTTGCTAAAAAAGTTTCAAAGAGAGTGGCGCCAAGATGTTTCTAAAGATAAAGTATGAAATGGAATACAACCGTGAAATTCCATTTAGAGTTACTGCTCCCTTTTTCTTGTCTCCCCTTAGATGGATATGTTGCATCTGTTATCTTTATTTGACTGCAGTTACTGCTCAATGTGGTTCAGGTTACTGTTCCGAACTTGAAAGCGGTGACTTGGAACATGGCATCCTCAGAAACAGAAGCGGACAATTCAGATCCCGTAGCAGTCATCAACCTAAAGGTCAGCTTTAAAAAATTGTGTGTAGTGGCTTCTTCGTTTTTTTCTATTGAAATGGAATATCTATGACGTGAGATGCAACACAGTTAAATGTTCTTATTCAATTATCAGCTGTCTGTTGACTTGCTATGCAGCTCCAAAATGCTGCACCAGCTCAATCGACCGAGACTGAAGTCAAGTTTCAACTGGCTAAGGACTCCGTGGATACAATGTTGAGTTCAATGTATTCTATCAGAGATCAGCTGTCTGACATGGTGAGTTCAAATCCCAAATATTTTGTCAAGGTCCTTGGAGCACGATTCGCTCTAGTGTTCTTCGATAATGAGAGAGTCCATTTGTTTGTGATTGGAATGCATGGAACGTTGTCGTGTTTATTGGGTTTTTTATTATTAGATTGTGTGTGAAAGATTAGAGAAAAGAAAATAATCGTGCAACAGTCTTGGTTGTTTGGGTTCTTCAAGCCAAGAGGAAATTCTTGATCTACACTGCAAATCAGCAAAATTACATCAAGAGAATCGATTAGATCATAACAGGTCTCGGCAGATTTTGGTTGGGAAATCTATGCCGCGCAGTCAACTTCGGAGCACTATTTGGAGGTCAATCCGGTGTCCGATCGAGGTGAAATTTGGTGAGCATGTTCCTAACTCATCAACTTTTGAATAAAAACTGACAGTGTATCGTTTGGAGTTATGTGCGTCGAGATATTACCATCCGAACAAGACTATTGGAAACTGTTCTTTTTTGGTTGATTTGTTTGTCTGCGATCGCAATTGCCTCTAGTGTTATCTAGAGAGGATCCTTTGTATCCATTATTTCATTGAAAGTGAAGCTTTGTGGTGGGGTTCGGCCTCGTGGTTGTTCACCGTTCACATCACATCGAAAGGTTTTCCACGTAAAAAATTGTATCTTTGCATCTTTACTGTTTTCTACTCTATTTCATTTGCTTCCTAACAGGCTAACACAAATGGGAGACGATTTATTCCGCATTGTTTTGTGTCCTACCTTCCATCAGAATTAGTAATACCCATTGTGTGGTGATGAATTGAAGTGTATGTTCTTGAGACTAGAGATTGCGCCACATTGAAATAAATGAGACCAACATTGGCAAATGCAAATCGGTGCAGGGATGTTAAGGTTAGAAATAAATTCCTTCTGTTGGCCCAGCATCATTGTCATACTCCTATTCCTTGAGATCCCCATGCACAAGACAAACCTCTCCCCCATTGATGGTAGCAGTTGCTATAATTCGGATATATTGTGTTATACACTTCGGACGATTCTCTAACAAGGGAGGGAGGGAGAAAAGTTAGTTCTTCCGAGTTCCAAGCACGACGTTTTTGAAAGATGATAGCCTGAAGGCGAATGAAGCTGATCGAAGTGTTTGAACGTGACGACTGAGAAGCTGTAGGACTACTCCTGTGTACCACCTGCTTTGTATGAAAAGTACTCGAGCCTTTGGTTAAACATGAGATGGTGAATGGAAACTGGAAAGGATGCCTTGCACTAAACTCCCAGCTAGCTGAGATAGTATTTGATTTCTGGTCGGCAAGGAAAATCATGTAATTATGCCACAAGTATATCATCGGTTTATTTGTGTGGCTTCGACACCTACAGGTCCATTGACCTGCTGAGGCTATTTGTAATTGAAACAGAGTCATATATACAATATTCTTGAGCATGTCTCATGGAATTTATGTTTTTTAGATTTGAGTTTGAGTTTTGTATATGGAGTTGTAAGCGTCAGCAAAGTTTCATCCACGTTGATGAATCAGTTCCGGAATATATATATTTTTATCAAAACATGTTCCCTCATTCCATAAGCAATATCTATGTATTTATTCACGACGCATAGATACAAAGGTTTGTTCTCATATCAAATAAAGTTTGATTGTAACTTAAACAAATGTAAATTATTTAGAAGCCTTTTCTTTTATAATTACGAATAGATTGTATCTATCTTATGTTTTTACGAAATGGATTTTTTTTTATATTATAAAAACCCTAACATCCTTTCTGATATGCTCCTGTTTGATAATTTTTTTCGGTTTGTTGATTTCATTCCTTTTGCGGTGTCGATTGATGAAACAGACAAGTGCCAATATCTTTCCTTCTGCAATAGAGAATCAATTTATCTCCTCTTTTTCTCCCACGGACCACTCATATAATAAGAATTCTCCACAAAAAAAAACATACAAATTATGACCTCTACTTTGCTTTTATCTAGTTGCATCACATATTATGACCTCTGCTTTCAAAACAGTTAACCCTATCGACCGAAAAAATCTACGACAGTTCGTTGGACGCATTTGTTGATACAAACTGAGGAGAACCGTCTTGATCTTGGATCCGTTGATGAAGATCTTTAGTCTCGAGACAAAATGCACAAAGGAGAGATTTGACATCGTAGTCGACAATGATGGTCGGGGCAGTGTTTTGGTTCGAGAGGGAACCATGACAACGGCGCTAGATTTTTTATCCCGGTGGCCGAGACTCTGTAGTTGGATCCGATCGACATAAGAACCACACGCAATATTAGAGCAGTGCATTGTTTGCGTTCCAATCTCATGAAATTAAAGTGTGGGTTTTTTGGACATTGTTTCAATCTCATGAAAAAAATCATGTTTCATCGTGTGGCAGCATTGGTCAAATTTTATATTGACAATGTCGAAAGTCACGAATGTTATAAAATACTTAAAATTATAAATATTATTAAAAATATGATTTATTATAGTAATTATGAGATAAGTTAATGAGTATATTGTAACTGATTTGAAGTTATTTTTTATCACATTAAAAAAAACGATATACTATCTCTGCGTCAAAAGAATTACAACCTTGACACGATAATTTATGTGTGACGTTTTTTTTGTAAAGATTAATTTGTCTTTTGTTTGTGTGAGTGAGAGGAGTGAGAAAAAAAATAGGATAAGTTGATGTAATATAAAATAAATAATTTGAATGTTTTGATATTTTTATTGAAAAAAAAGTTTTTAAATAGAGGAATATTATAATTTAGTTGGGACATCACAATTGAATAAGTGTTATAATTCTTTTGAGGCAAAAAGAGTAATTTTTATGAAATGTTCAAATGAGACAAATGTTATACTTTCTCCGTCTCGAATTATTTATAACAGTTTAAAAAACACACATGTGAAGATGAAGATTGATTCACGTCGTGGAACGATTAAACATCATTTTAAAAAAAAATTATTAAAAAATACTAATGATAATTTAAATTATACATTTCAACATGACGTCAATAATATAATTCTTTTACGTTATTAATAATACAAATAATTTTTTTTAAAATATATATTAAATAATATAATTATTATATTTAATATAAAACGAGTGAGTAATAAGAAGCAAAGGATACTACGAAGAAAATGTGGGAAAACAGCAAGAAGGAGTTGAAAATGGTGGGTGAAAAGCACTGCTCACACAACAATCTCGAAAGATAACCATTGGTATACTTTGAAAACCACATGTTATCCCTTCATCCCAAAAAAAGAAAAAAAACACAAGTTATCCCTGTAAGAGCAAGTAGTTCGAACTCCGACGATAGAAGACGGTCGTATTGGTGTCTTGATCTCATCGACGGTGGGCGGCGCCGAAGAATCCTCCGACTCGTAAAAACCCTAATCCGACGACGACGACACAAACTCGGAAGCAACACAAACAAACAGGCGTTGAATTCACACTCATCGGCTCTTGAATTCATTTTGTCTATGGCTGATTCCGATCAGGTACTTATTCCTTCAACTGATAAAATTTTTGTCTATGCCTGATAAATCGACGGTGATAGTTAGCTCAATTCTGTGCACAATCGCGGATTCATCACCGATTCGTGATGTGTTAAGGCGATCATATGCGTATCTTTCTGTATTGAGAACTCAAAATGAACAATTTATTACTCTGCATCAGATATGATAAAAGGAGCGATGTTAGATTTATATTTCCGGTACTTTTTTCATCGGCTCAGACTTTTGGTAGACCGAGGACGAAATAGGCTCGTGCTATAGTGACTCCTCAAATCTATCTATTGGATTAGTGTGCCAAACATAGATATGTTTTAGAGTGAATCTTTTGTTTTCATATGATGTAAAATAATAAACGACGGGCATAGATAGAGAGAGATACAGGAAGAAGTGTGAAATGTGTGTTTTGGAGTGTCTAGCAACTATAGCCGACTGGTCGTAGATTTGTGGGACTCGATTGAAGTTGGAGTCTTAAGCTTGAAAGTATCATACTACGAGGATCTGATCCTTGTTGTCTTTTTCTGAACTTCATTTGTGATATCATTTCTTTATGGTTGTTTGGACAGATACTGGTGGAGGATGAATTGTTTGTGAAGAGAATTACATTGAACAGGCCGAGGCAGTTGAATGCACTTTCTGACATCATGGTATGTGTTAACAGGAATGATATATCAAACGGTTATGCTTCGATGGTTTTTAGTTCAAGCGATGTCACGAATTACTAAGGAATTTGAATTACAAATCTAAGGATCATATGATGCTTTAGCAGCTTAATTTTTCTAAATATGTTCAGGATTTGTTGCATGAGTTGATTATGAATCTTATGCAAGGAGGGAATGGATTAGAAGTTCTACTGTTTGTCCGATGATGTTATCATGATGGTGTACTCATTCTTGTTTGATTTCAAACAGATTACTCGGTTGTTGGAACTTTTCCTTGCCTACGAGGAAGATCCTAATGCGAAGTTGATCATTCTGAAGGTATTTGTCTGATTCAGTTATGTAACACAAAAGAAGCGGATCCAAACATGTGTCTTGCAAGAAATACTAGTTGGCGGAGAGGCCTACTAACTTTAAATAAATGAAATAAATCGAAGGTTGTTTTCTCAAATCAGTTCTGTGGGTTTTTTTTAATACTTATTTTATTCCCAGGGAGCTGGAAGAGCATTTTGTGCTGGTGGCGATGTGGCTGCAGTGATTCGAGCTATTAACAAAGGTAGTGAAATACTTGTTACAGTAAATTGCTTGCTGATGCAAATGATATGTCCTAAATACCTGTCTGCTGAGTGCCCAGATGATGATGATCAATTTGATCAAAACACAAGAATATGATTGTGTAATAAAGCATTGACTCTTTATACTAATTTCTTTTGCGGGATGGAGGGACCTATAAACTAATGCTAAATATGTCCTTGTGAACTTTTTAATCACTTCTTTTTTCTTTTCTGATTTTCTTCTTCGTGGGTGGCATCAGGGGACTGGAGATTAGGTGCAAACTTCTTTTGGAAAGAGTTTATCTTAAACTATGTGATGGCAACATACAGCAAAACTCAGGTGCTACTATTTTATGAGTACTCTCTGAGATAGTTAACGTTTCTTGGCATGAAATTCACTTGTAGCTAAACAGTCTTCCCGTACGTTTATTATGTAGCTGAAACTGTGCATGTCACCAACAGGTTTCTATCCTCAATGGAATTGTCATGGGGGGAGGAGCTGGGGCCTCAATCCATGGTAGATTCCGTGTTGCAACTGAGAATACGGTATATGCTCTCCGCTTCGATTTGTTTATCAATTTATTTATTTCTTGGGCAACACAATTGGACTGGGGTAACATGGTTTGCTATTTATCTGAACATAGGGATTTGATTTTGCTGTTTTTTTATTCGACTTCAGAGTTTGGGTACTCTATGTTGTGTGGCATGACTTGTAGGAGAAGTACATGAAAATAAATATTGTTCACTAATGATCTGCAGTTGGACATGCGTTGTCAGAATTTCATAGAATCGTGATGTCTTGAGAATGATCAATAACATTAGAACATGCAAAGGAGATGCACGTATTCTGTATCTTGTTAGTCATATTGGTTTATGTTTAAGACATGTGTAACATGTTCAAGGGCTTTCATTATGCAGGTCTTTGCGATGCCTGAAACAGCTTTGGGGTTATTTCCGGACGTTGGTGCCTCTTATTACTTGTCAAGGCTGCCTGGCTTTTTTGGTATTTCTTAGAAACTTAGAATCTCTTCTATAGCTTTTGATCTCTAAGGTTTAGCTTTGAACGTTGTGCCATGTGTTTTTACTTTTTTAGTATGTAATAGCTGAATGCATGAGATTTAGTGAACAAGATGGAACCTTCTTGGATTATTTTATTGAATTGGAGCTTATGACGTTTGCGCATTCCATCTCCAGGAGAATATGTTGGCCTCACTGGTGCTCGGTTGGATGGTGCAGAAATGCTTGCCTGTGGTCTTGCGACTCATTTTGTCCATCGGACGGTGTGTTCTCATTTATTACAATCCTCATGATTGGTAGGAGTTGGCAATACATAGAGATTTAAGGTGCAAAAAAACAAAGGAGTAAGTTAACAATCACCTTTGTTAGCATGTAATGCATTGTCCTGACATTGGACATAGTTGTTCTGCTGTGGAAGAAATATTCTGAAGTCTTAGGTCAGAGGGCCTTGGAATTGGCAAATTCAGTTTTTCCTTGGAAGAAGGTTTGTGGGACTGGTGATGTTGCGTAAGTAGTGTACCTCTAACCTGCAGTTTCATATGGCTCATGAACTGTTGAAACCTCCCACATCAAGAGATAATTTAAATCCTTTCTTTAGGACAGATGATCTTGTTTAATCCACAAGTTTCTGACTCTAGCATTTGAACTTTTGTTGCCATCGGCCCCTTCTTCGGGAGAGATCTGTTAGAACAGTTCATCATTGAAGTTTGATTTGTTCCTTAATATTTTAAATTCTAGATTTTACTGTTCTCTTCTCCCGACAGAAACTGCTACAACTGGAAGCAGCACTGTCCGAAACAAAGTTCAATGATTCAGTCAACGTAGCAGGAGTAATTGACAAATATGCTGATCACCCTGAAGTTAAAGAGACAAGTGCTTATCGCAGGTGAGTTCTCTTGTCGTGATTGGGTTGTCAATGTTGTATATTTAGTTTGAACACTTATTTAGGGAATTGTCTTGGTGCTCAAGAAAAGGATTAGTGTCTAGGGTCTACAAGAGGTTGTTAGTCGCAAGTATGATGCAGACGGCAATAACTGTGTTTGTGAAAATGGTTAATCAATCGGTAGCTGAAACCATTAGAATCACAAGATTAATATAAAAAATGAATTCTATAAGGGAAAGACCTGTTGGATTTAAGCGTGCTAATTGATGTCCCGTATTCCGCTTTAAAAATGCTAGTCTTGTAAATTGTACGAAGTATGTCTTCTCTCTAGAGAAGTTGCCTGCCCCTACCTTTGCTTCAATGTCTAAAGCAGCTCAAAATTGAATCCCTATGGTCTAGCTTTACCTTGAATACTACAGATTCCATGGAACTTTCCCGCTGAAGTTGTTTCCTGATTGTAGGTTGGACATTATTCAGAGATGCTTCTCCCACAGGACCGTTGAGGAAATTTTTTCTGCTGTTGTATGACATTTTACTTTCCACTCTGAATTTCCATCATCGAAGATTACTTTCCACTCTGAATTTCCATCTTTGTCATCAATGCAACATCTTGTTCTCTCAAAAAAGAATGAAAGAAAGAAAGAACAGAAGACTATGTGGTTTACTTCGTGCTTTCCATATAGCTGACCCATTTAATGAGATAAAAGCTTAGTTTGTTATTGTTAGTTCATTCTGTGCTTGCTACAGTCGCTTTTCATGGGAGATTACTCGTTTACCATATCTGCATGTTTCCTGCTACAGGAGAAAGAAGCTGCAAAGCGACATGAAGATTGGATCGCTGGAGCACTTGCATCACTGAAGAAAGCATCTCCGACAAGCTTAAAGATTTCTCTTAAATCGGTACCCATCTGCCTTGTTTTAGCTTGATAGTATATGTTCGTTGCAGCTGGGGATTCTAGTTTTTCACTTTGCTGACTAGAACTTGAACTATTACATATTAGTGCATGCTCACTGTTTGATATGTTCCCAATATATCATACTGATTACAGTATGACTAATTACTAACTATTAAGCTGAGTTGCAGCTAATTCATGTCAATTATTTTCTTAATTTTGTTTCAATGGATCAGATCAGGGAAGGACGGCTCCAAGGAGTTGGTCAATGCCTTGTCCGCGAGTACAGAATGGTCTGTCATGTTTTGCAAGGGGAAGTCAGCAGGGACTTTTCTGAGGTTTCAGAAGTTCATCTCACCATCTGTTATTCGCACTCATGCTTTATTAAATTGCATCTTGTAATATTGCTATCTTGAACTCCAGGGCTGCAGAGCTATTTTGTTGGACAAGGATAGGAACCCTAAGGTTAGCGATTCATTTTCTTGTACTAGAAACTTGCATCGACCGTTAGTTTGTGTCCTTGTCTATCTGAAATTGTTTTTCTGTCGGTCAAGAGTACAGCTTAGATAGGATTGCAAGTTCTAGTCGCCGCCCTCTTCTGAGACCTTCTCTGTATTTCAGTGGGAGCCTTCAAGTTTGGATCAGGTCAGTGATAGCATGGTAGATCGCTATTTCGACAGAGTGGATGAAGAAGACTGGGAAGATCTTAAACTTCCTACCAGATCATCAAACCTTCCTGCTTTTGCTATTGCAAAGCTATAGGTGAGCTTCGATTGCTGTGTAGGGAATGACTGGTCATGTGAAGCGAAAGGCTTAATTCCTTTCTCCGGACACAACATTTTAGAGACGTTCCGAAGATGATTCACATTAACCTGTTCCCTTTTGCAGATTAACTTTAATTATGCTCACGTGAGGTGCTTAATCATTGCACTCAAGCGATGGAATCAGGTTGTCACGGTATGATGCTGCTTCAAAAGTTGTAAGAATAACGAATGGAAAACCGAAGCATATGTGACCAAGAAGTTGTTTCCGGTCTCTTAGCAGCAATGTTCTTATTGGAGATGGAAGTTGAATGAGGATAGCAGCAATATGCTCATAGAGCCTTCAACTCTGTGTTATTTCTTGTATGAAAGTACTTATGCCCTTGTTGTAGACTCGATGCTAAAACGGAAAGCATGTTTTTTTAGTTTCTTAGTCGTATTTCTATACAGCGGAATAAGAGAGATGAACCAAAATTTTTATACAATGGCAACGGATTGACAGTTTCTATAACTGGGGCAAAAACTTTTTAGGATTGTAAAAAAGAAGCATACTGCAATATATATCTCACCGATGAATTTGGCTGCATGCCGAAACATCGCTAGGCAACATGTGCTTTGCCAACAATGCAGATAATCTCGTCGGCCGTGACATCATGTGCTTCTCCAAAAGAAGGAAAAAAGACCGTTTGACGAATTCTCATACAACTTGCGCATACAACAGCTATCGTATTTTACGTTAGTCATACAAGAAACATGAATCCTCATACAAGGCAGGACTGCTAACTTCGTGCCTAGGCGTGTTACAGTTTCCTAATTTACAACTATCCCTGCGCGGGACCTTCGACTTATGGAGAATGTTACATAACACAACGTGCTTCTAAAGAGAAAAAAAAAAAGTGATGTAGATTTTGACGGGCTTACACATTGGCCGTCACAGTTAGAAGGTGCTCTTAACCTCTCCAGTTGGGTGTATAACCATCAAAGAAGTCACCGAAGTAGCCACGAGGCTCGTGCACCAGCCTTGAGATGATGTCTCTGAGTGTGATTACTCCTTCGAGATTTGCATCATCATCAACGACATAGATTCGATGGATCATTTTGGAATCAAGGGTTAGGATTACGTCCTTCAGGGTGCGGTCACTTTTACAGGTAACCATTCCGCTCATAGAAGGCATCACTTCATGATGCTCAGCGCCGTACCTTCTAGCCGTCACCAAAAAGTCTTTAGTTGTAACAGATCTGTGGAAGGAAACAACAGTTGCATGATCAAAGGTAGTATTGCGAATTGGCGTTCATAGATGCATATAATTTTGGGATAAAACAGCGGGATACAAATAGAACCAAAGGAATACGAAGAAAGTTGACAAACCTGTAATCCTTGTATATCTCTGGAGCAAGTAGAAGGAACTGAACATCTCTTATGCTAATATTACCCACTGCTTTGTTTCCTTCTTGATCGACGACTGGTATACCTCCGATTCCATTTAGCCTCATTCTCTTAAAAGCTTCGAGGACCGGCTCATTTTCATAGACCTAACAAAGAGAAGTACATAGTGATCACCAACTAGCAGGCACTGCTGACTCAGCGGCAAAAGATCAAGTTCAAGAAAGCAATCAATTCACAATGTTCAGTACTTACCCGAATCATTTGCTTTGGACTCATCAAGGGAAGACCAAGCTCGGATAGTTTCTTAGAACCCCAATTCTCAAACCAGTCAAGTCCAGAACATTCAGCTAACATGTGTATAACGGCCGACTGGGTGATGATGTTTTCAATCTTTGCTTCACCAGGATCAACAACAGGAACACTCTTCATCTTGTATTTCGAGAGCAGCAGCAGCAAAGTCAACATGGTGTTCGATTTTTGCAGTGCAAGAAATGGAGCCCATCGGAAAGAACCTGCGATATCTCCAACCTGGTGAAACAGTCGGTCAGTCAGTCGAAGGGGCTAAGAGGACCGAACAGGAAATGTTATCATGGTTAAGCAAGGGGTTCATGTCGAAACCTTTGTGTTTTTGTAAATATCCGATGATATGAGGGATCCAAAATAGTTGCCCGAAATGGCCACCGCTGATCTAGGGCTTAGATTTCCTACTCTTCCAGTATGGGTCATTGCACTAGCTGCAGTTAGTGCTGAGCCGCTAAGTAATTTCTCGAACGTGCCGTCAGCTAGTGTTGCGTCAAGAGATTCATCTGCTTCTGACTGCAGAAGATATCGTAGCTATCGTGCTACATTATGCTCAAACTATAAGAAATGTCAAATTTTAGCGGATTTGATGAATTTATGACTAGTCACACACAATATTATATGTGGTTCCACGGTTAATCTTCAAATCAATGATTCAGATTAAAAATTAGTTTTTGTTAAATGATGAGAGAGAAATAGACTTTCGATCTCAGGCATTGATCTTTACGCCCAACAACGGTCTAGCCACATGTTACGTTGTGTGTCGCTAACCTCAAATTCATTTTTCTCAATTTCAGCAGCAGTACCTAACTAACTCACCTGTTGCAGTACCCAAACAACAATCCCAGCAAATTCAACGATGCCAAGATATCTGTCAATCCAAGACGCATCATCCGGAGCCTGAACATTGACCACCGGCGCACTGAAAAGTCTACGTTGAGCCAGCATTTGAACAGCATCTGACAGGCTGCAATCCGAGTTTATCTCCACTGCAGCACATAAATCATCTTAGTAAGGGAGTAAATCCACAATTCGCCCTTAATCATCATACAGCTACTTAATCATGAAAATAATAAAGGAGATTGCTATTGACACAATTTGACGAAACAAAGTTCTAGCTCCAATGCCATGTCAACTCGATCTTACGACCCGAGTTCAAGAGGAGAACCTAATCCTAAGTCCTCAGATTCCAATAGCAATTCATGTGTGGCCTATCAATTAGGAAACCAATGTTAAAGGTCTAAGCAGAATAGGAGAGAACAATACTAAGGAACTAGTCTCACAATTTAATTTTCTAAGACATTCACGTAAAATCTCATAAAAGACAAAAACCCAAATAATCCCGTCACGTCCGGGATCTGATCTGGGTAGGATGAGCCCTACGTAAACATAATATTAGAACAGATACTGTAATCCTTATGCACTCACGAGGTGTCGAACGCCTGGCCTGACCAACAACAATCAACAAACATAATCACAAAATCATCCATTTCAAAACCACGATCATTGATCCCGCGAACATGCAATTCCACACATCAAGATCCTCCCAAATCAATACACCCACAACAATTCAAAACCACTCACGATCCGACACTCAAATCAATCAAATCATATGCTACCAAGAGATTGGGCGGAGACAGGGAAGGAGGAGACGGGGACGTCCTCGAAGCAGGCATTGAGTTTCTCGGTGGGAGTCAACTGCGGCTGATCCATTACGTCCCACAGATCCTCCACTCTCTTCCCCAGCTTCGCCTCCGGCGACGACATCCTCGTGCTCAGCTTCTTCGATTCCACCGTCGCCGGAATCCTCTCCGTCGACACCGGCGCCAGAGATCGCCGATTGACGATTTGTTCGTGTTGGTGTTCTTCTCTGATTAGTTGCAGCGACGCCATTGTTGACGAATGAGTTGATTTGATTTGATCAGAAAATAATTTGAGGAAGGAAGAAGATGATGAGGATTTGTTTATAGGGGTGGGCGGGCGTGGATTCCGTGGGACGCAATACACGGAGAGCCTATTGTGCTGCTTTTTCTTCTCTTTTTTGGATAGCCATTGATGTAAACTACAGACGAATGTGCTCAATAACATATACTCCCCCTTCCTCACATTGTACCAACATTGAAATGAAAGTCTCAGGAAAGAAATTCATTGAACCTTGATACTTACTTAAGATATTTGAATATTATTTTATTCAAAAATTTATCCTATTAAACTTGTCAATTTCTATAAATATGATGTCTTATTTACATTAGTATTGTCAAGTGTAATTAAGATTAGTGTTTGTAAAACTTACATGTTGATGCTATAAATTGTTGTTCAAACCAAGTTTATCATGCTTCTGTATTTTATATCCCGATAGTTTCTTTCTGTGTGATTGCTTGCAGAATAATAACTTTGTCTAAAATATCAAACCTATTTGTCTTATTTACTATTCTCAATCTTCTTCTGAAAGTTAAAACCTATCTATTGTCATATAATTTACAAATACATAATATGAGTTTTTAATCCATCTTTGCAGTGCTGTAATCATCCTTACGACTCAGATATCGGATGTAAAACAAGTGGTAAGCTGTAGCTTTTAGATGCAATTCTTTTAAAGACGAAATGTCAAGGGTTGAGATTTCTCATTCTACATCAGGTATTTGTACTACTAATTCAATGTTCATTTATAACATCATATTCATAAAAATGAAAATATTATTACATATTATCCAACATAATTTAAAAAAAAAACACACTGACGTAGTGTTTTCAAACACTGTTATTATTTTTTAAAATAAGCAAATCAAAAAAAATAGTTAAACTCAACCCTAAAACTAAATTACTCTGACCCGAACGAACAAGTAGATTATAGTTTTCAAGCACAAAAAATGATTAAAGAATAATGATTTTGTAGTTAGCTTTTCAAAAAGATCGAAGTCGAATTTTAGATGAAATTTAAAGATTTAAGATGTTTTGTGGATGAAATCCGATTGATTTGTATATGTAAGATCATATGAAAATGATTAGAAACAATTTTGATGAGTTTTGATTGAGATTTGATGAATTAAACAATTTAATTATGCGGATTATTGTTTATTTTGAAAAAAATATAAATTATATCAAATATTTTTTTTTTTCGGACGGTATATTTTCGATAATATTTTAAAAAAGTTGTGTTTGAGGAATTTTCTGTCATAATTTTGAACAGGGACATGCTAACCCGTTTTATATGTGAAAGTCTAGCAAAAGACCAATGGAGCCGCGTCGCAGAGGATCCGGTGGAGAGTCGGGCTCATACGCGATGATAGCGGCGTCTTATCCGTTTATTGTCGGAGTGAGTCTGTGAGTGCTTATCCGATATTTGATGGCCGCCACAGGGTGCCTACGCTCCCGGTGGGCCCCATCAAAACTAGGTGCGCCCGTTGGAACACAACACAATGAACCAATTAGACGAACCATGATGAAAAGAGGTGGGCTCTATAAACTCGAACGAAGACAACAATAAGAGCAAGTCCAGTCGCAAGAGACATTTTGTTACAGACAAAATTAAATTTTGATAAAAAATAATAATATTATTATATTATTATAATATATCAATATTGCTTTAATGATAACATGATATATTTTAGATAAAAAAAATCTATCATTTGATAAAGAATGAGGATTGAACCACATCAATGTTGTATTATCATCTTAATAAAGTGACAAAAATGTCTTCATTATATTTCATGTCGTATATAATATTTCAATTAGTTAAAAACAAAATTGGCAATTTAAAAGAACACCATTGGAGCAAAAATTTGTAACATCATTGTTATATTTTGCCTTTAAATATCCTATTTATATTGTGCATTGGAGTTGTTCTAACATAATATTTGAATTCGCAATTTCATCATTTGAAAACTACATATAATGTTTTACATTTGTTTTGTTTTGTTTTTCTCTTTATAAAGCGGCCAACTATTGTAGCCTCTTAGGTATATTTTTTCTTTTGGCTTTAAATTCTTAAAATATAAATTTTAATAATTTTTTATTAATCATAATTTTTAATCGTTATTCATATTTATTTGAAATATTGAAACATGATCAACTCGATTTTCTCTATAAAATAAAAATAATTATGAGTTTCTTATGACGATGTCAAAATGAAGATAAAAAAATCATTATTTTAACATCCTAAAAAAAATAATCATAATTGATCTTGTTTTATAGATAAAATTGAATTAATCATTTTTTATTATTGAATCGAATTAATCCAAACAACGATTGAAAAATTATGATCATTAAAAGATAAATATTAATTTTTGTATTTTAAAAATTTAAAGAAAAAAAACCTAAGACGTAGCAATAGTTGACTATTTACAACAAAAAAATTAAAAAAAAATTAAAAAAAAAAAACTGGATAAAGCACTTCCGATGACAGCGTTCTACATGTTAAAGTAAAGCATTCCAACCCCCCCTTACATATAATTTCCAAATAGATATTCCCCCATATTTCTCATCATATAAACTGAGACAAATTATCAGAATCAACAATTCAAATACTACGATCAATAAATAAGATCGGACAAGATAAGATGTACACATGTTACCGGATGAGAACATTGACAACACATGATATTTACAAAAGATGAAAAACTCGAACAAAACAAATCTACCATAACTAGATAGGTTAAGGAAATGAGATCCCCTGCAGTTGTCTCCTGAACAGCACATCATTTGTATCGTTGAATTTTTGATCCAACAATCCATATATTTGATGATTCTGATTTTATTTTGAACATTATTTTTTATGAGATTATTTTTATTAGATTCTACGTTTTTAATGCTGATATTTTCTTAATAAAATTTTAAAATATTTTTTTTCAGATTTTTAAATAAAAAAAACCACAACAACAACAAACAACATGGGACACCAAATACATAGGAAACAACACGTGGCACCAACTGCATAGGATACTACACAGGAAAGCGGAGTGAGTTCATAGTCAAATGTCGTGATTGTAGTTCATCAAGTCCTATCCACGAACGGGACAATGGGAAATGCACCAAGACGAAGCTACATTTGGATCCCAAACCAGACGTTTACAAAACGAGGCAGCATTACCCTCTACATGTTTACAAAGAGTTACTACAGGTTGAACATAGTCATCACGTAGAGCTAAAACCAAAACCAATGTGCACGGACCTTCTTGAATGTGCCAAGGCTAAGTCGTTTTGGAAGTGTCGGTTCCGGCAGCGGTTTTCCGATTCAAATACTGCACGACAGCATCTTTGACCCTGGAGAAATTAATAGAAAACGATGAGAGAACAAAGAACAGGGAAAACAGGCAAGATAAAGCAATGATGAACAATGCTATATGAATGTAACTGAATATTTCATGATGGATAAATCATCTGATGCACCAAAGACCACAGTAAGATTGGGAAAGGAACATCAAAAACATAGACTACAAGGCGAACAAGAAAAGTATCAGATTCCGCCATTCCAGCGACATTCACATTCAATATCCATGCGTAACATACAGATGCATAATACGTGTTTTTATGACCCATACATACAGCAAGTCCTGTAATATAAAAGAGGTGAGCTAATAAGTCCAAGAGCTTTCCATCATGGATCCTAACTAATGTTTCAAGGGAAAAGGCAATCATGAAACTAACTACCACTTCCAAATGCAGGCTAAAGCTACTGGAGGATCAATTTGATAACCAAATGAATGTAGTCAGTTAAAATTGTCACCACATTTCCACAAACAAGGGGTCATTCAAGGCCGAAGGGAACGGAAGAAACAATCTGAAGTCCTTACCATGATTGGTTAAAAAACTCAGAACGACCCTCTTTCTCTGCATCACGAATGGCATCACCGGCAACTACTTTCAAGTCTTTACTCTGTGAGGCGGCCAAGGTATTGACAAACTCGGCTGGAGAATGACTGAAGCCAAGAAAGAAGGCTCGCCTTCGATGATGCTCATGGATCTTCTTCACAGCAGCAGCAATGGTGTCATCATATGCATCGATGTCCTGACACTTCTCCATGCTCGTCAAGAAAGAAGACATTTCCTGCTGCAAAGGTAAAGGTACGTCTATGACGACATCATAGCAAGTATTTCCACTTGGGTTACTCCCAGAAAGCTTGACCCTGTGCTCAAACTGTAGAGGCTGAAGGGGGAATAGATGTTGTGACAGCTTCTGCGAGGCTGCAGTAAATTTGATTTTCTCCTCGCCGAACAGTTTCCTTAGCAAAGGATCACAAATAAATACGGAAGGATCATTTGGATCTTGGAGCCTCTTAAACTTCACATAGTGCCAGAGCGCAGTTACAACTTTTGCCCGTGTCTCGACCTCAATGCCAAGGACCTGTGACAGAGTGGTCGATAACTTGAACTTCTCAGGGACGCAATTCAATTCAAGCCTTATAGTAGCAGTGAATTCCTTATCGCCTTTCCTTTTCACCTCGAAACCTTCATGAAGAGTAGCAGAGCTAGAATTCTCCCACGAAATCACATGATTCTCGGGATACAGGTTCTTGTCCAAGTAAATAGTGATCCTCTTGAAAAAGGAGGAGAACTTAGGATGAGAAAGATGACTTCTATGCACCACCCCGGAAGAAGTAGAACTGGTACTGTCATCCAAGATTTTTCCCATTATCTTAAGCGTCCAAGACGGCGCTTCTGTATTCACGTTCTCAGAACTCATTTTCATCTGATTGGCAAAGGTGTTGAAAACGAAAACACGGAGTTTTTCCTGATAATATGGTGGATTCTTCATGTAGTCGAGGATATCAAGTTTCTTCCTCGCAAGAGCAGCATCAACCCTAGCTTCATACTCAAGCAGCTGTATATAAAGTTCAGACTCCGGCAGGAGGGCAGCAATCCTATCCGGAATTACCTTCTCCGAGATCTTCCTTTTCTTCCTACGAGCAGCGGGAGCTAACTCCACTGTCTTGAGAAGCGAACCTGTATTTGCATTCGAAGAAGCTTGCAGCTTACTACCAGGTCTCTGAGACGGCCTCTTCACACTCCCCGAGGACCCCGACCCAGGTGTTGGAGCTGGAGGAGACGAAACCACACCCACTTGACCAGACCCTTGGCTTCCCGGATGAACCCGAGATTGCCCTTGCCCTTGCTGTTGAACTTGAAATGGGACATGGGAAGCTTGGCTTCTGCTCACTGTTTGACCCTGATTGGCCTGAACATGGGCGCGATTCGCAAGCTGAGACCCGCCTTGGTTCTCATTCTGAGATCGCGATACCGCCTGCGCTTGACTATTCGCATTCATCCCTAGACTAAAACCTGGGGACATCGACGACGCTGCACCATTGTTTCCATTCGGATTCATGGTGCACTATTTTCCAAGAACTGAATCAACCAAGTCTACTAAACCCTAACCAACAACCCAAGTTTCTTGAACCCCAAAACCCTAGCACCCCAAACCCTAGATTCCCAATAAACACAACACCCAAAATCAAAATCACAGACACCCTTTTGAGTAATCGTGATATAGAGTTCAAATCACCACGAAACTATTGACAAAACAACACAGAATCAAAACCCTAAAAGAAATTTCGCCAAAATATCTGAAAGATGAAAGGAAAAGGGGAGAACAACCCATATAGGCGAACTTGCTAATCAGCTGAGAAATTCAGCAGGACATATAGAGCCATGAGATCTCGCCCCACTAGTTAGACAAAAATTCTAGAAGAACAGATTGAGTCTGAGGTTTAGAAATGAAGAAGGAAAAACAAGGCCAGAACTCTAGGTCATGATCTTAACCCAACCTTAGAGTTATTTATTTTAAAAGTTAATGGAAGAGTTTTGAGACATGGGCCGACTAGATTCTGGTGGGTTTTTTTTTTTCTTCAAGTAAAGATTATGATACTATTTGGTTAAGATTGAGGAATTACTGGATTTTTTATTTATTAAAATCTTATCTAAGATACATTTTTATTCAATATTTTTAATTTTAATTATTAATTTTAAATTGTATAGTAGTATATTTTTCATCTCAATATAAATATTATCTCTTTTTTTTTTGCAATGTTTGTTCTTTTAGCAAATTTTTAATATAAAAAATAAAATCAATCAACATTACATCCATCATTTCTTTAGTTCTTTTTTAATCATTATGATAAATCTTACTATCTCTTTAATCAATATTTTTTTAATAAAAATATATTCTTAATGATTATAATAAAATTGAAAGAAACGAATATCAGATTAGATGCGGTAAAACACATACTATCCCGCTTTCACACAGAATCACCCGGATGTAAGAATCACCACCAACTCATACATTGCAGATATCAGAAAAAGAGTCATGTGCGCGGCAACCACGAGAGAACATTCCATCCTGAAGATGATAACAAGTCCACAGTGGCATAATGCAAAGGAAATCACAGATATAAATCCTATCCTGTAAAATATGAGGAAACTTACATTCATTCTAGAATTTTGTTTCTGGAAACATTATTACAACAACATGAGTGACATTTTGATGGCGTACAAGCAAAATAGTCGTCATAACGTTCTAGAAATGAATAAGCACGAAATCCGGCATAACCCATAAAAATGGAACTAAGGCTACAAAACTTGTGTCTATCTTCACTTCACTGGCTGTAACATGTACAATCACTAATCATACAAGCACAAGCCATTTGCCGTTTCAATCCCACTGCCACCGCGATTCGACCAACAATTGAGGATATCACCAAAAACTTCTGGTAAACAAAGCAAGTGCTTGCTCGTCGTGTCGATCTTTTCATTTTGCTGCAACTTCTTCCTTTTTCGACAGAATGTCGTCCATGGCTTGATAGAAAGGCCACTTCTTCTTTGTGTAATTGGCCTTGTGCTCCTGTCAGAAGGGAGAAGTGAATCAATGAAAGCTCTTCTTTGTCGTCCAATGAAAGCTCGAAGTGAATCAACATGAAATCAAATGAACATTTCGGTACGTATACGCAGAAACAGCATCGGTAGAGACCAATGACTATGAGCATAAAAACTACGTGGAGAATGAGAACATAGAATAGACAGCAAACCTCATATTGCATCACCAGCGTAGTCCACAAAGATTTGCATTCTGCTGGAGGTCGATCAATTCCATTCGCCACCAGACTCATTGAGATATCTTCCCAAAGGGCCATTCTTCCCTTCGCAACCTTGAACTCGTTACTCAATTCTCCACGCAATGCAATCAACTTGTTTATCTCCTCTGGCTTCCATTTTCTCTTAGTAGTTGACTTGGATTGCTTGGGAGTTGCCAGTGATTCCCTGACAGAATGATCATCCTCTCCAAGTTTTTGATCAACCAGATTCTTGCTAGTATGCTCCTCATGAGAAACCAAGCTAGTCTTAACTTCTGCTGACTTGCCATTCCCGGACAGAATGTCGTCCATGGCTTGATAGTAAGGCCACTTCTTCTTTGTGTCATTGGCCTTGTGTTCCTGTCAGAAGGGAGAAGTGAATCAATGAAAGCTCTTCTTTGTCGTCCAATGAAAGATCGAAGTGAATCAACAAGAAATCAAATGAACATTTCAGGACGTATACGCAGAAACAGCATCGGTAGAGACCAATGACTATGAGCATAAAAACTACGTGGAGAATGAGGAGAACATAGAATAGACAGCAAACCTCATATTGCATCACCAGCGAAGTCCACAAAGATTTGCATTGTGCTGGAGATCGATCCATTCCATTCGCCACCAGACTCATTGAGATATCTTCCCAAAGGGCCATTCTTCCCTTCGCAACCTTGAACTCGTCACGCAATTCTCCACGCAATGCAATCAACTTGTTTATCTCCTCTGGCTTCCATTTTCTCTTAGTAGTTGACTTGGATTGCTTGGGAGTTGCCAGTGATTCCCTGACAGAATGATCATCCTCTCCAAGTTTTTGATCAACCAGATTCTTGCTAGTATGTTCCTCATGAGAAACCAAGCTAGGTTTAACTTCTGCTGACTTGCCATTCCCGGACGACCAGAGCTTGACTAACGATTTCCACATATCACCAGAACCTTCTGAATCAGGACTCGCTTTAGTAATGGCTTCCTCTGGCATTGCAACTTCTCCAAGTTTTAGATCGACTCTTTTCTTGCCAGTATCTCTCTCATGAGAAACGGAGCTCGTTTTAACTTCTGCTGACTGGCTATTCACGGGCGGCCAGTGCTCGACTAACGATTTCCACATATCACCAGAACCTTTTGAATCAGGACTTGCTTTTGTTGCGGCTTCCTCTGGCTTTGCAACCTCTGCATGAACAGATGGTGAAGCGTGGATCAACCACATTATTAGAGCATGCAAAAAAAAATTTACCATTCAAAGTACGAATACCATTCAAGGGCCTTCTACTAGAGCCTAGTACAAGCGGGTCTGCTTGACACGAATGGAGACAACTTAGAACAAAGGTTACGAGACAAGAACTTGCTATACTCATTTATTGGGTCCATGGTAAGAAGATGTCTGCGCATCAATCACATTTCACGGGTCTAAAGGATGCTTGCATCAAGAAACACTCAAATGCAAATAATATTCATGAGTGTGGCTGAAGTGAGCAGTTAGGTTCTGTTCGCCAGACAGACTCGACTTTGGTTCGTTTGGAAAAGAGGGAGAGAAATGAAAGAATTTCGTATGAGGATGGTTAGCTGCTTGGTTGCTGCTACTGCATTAAAGTAGAACAGGTTCCCCGTCATCTACTAAGTCAAACTGAACTTCAATCACTGATGGCTATAGCGCAATGTTGAAAGAAACAAGCACAAAACATTTGGATTGTGGTAAGATGAACACAGAAAAAGAATTGTACCATCGGACTTTTCCCCAAATATGACGATATTATTGTTGTCGTCATCTTCAACTTCACTAGATTTTTCCTCCTTTTGATGGGCACCAAGTGAATCTCTCAAGCCTGATATCAAGGGACCAGGATGAGACTTCCCCATCAAGCGTGTATTGACTTCATCATCAAGAACTGCAACCGGGTTTTCGGTGGCAACCGCAATTACTTCAGGCCTTTTCCCATTGTACTTCCTGACCAATTTCCTCAAAACTTCGGATACAGTCCGCTCTATGTGGGCAAGCGGAGAATTCAAAGGCAAGCCTGATATGCCAGCATGGACAGCTTTGTAAAGAGCATCCAAGAGCTTTCCCTTGTCCACCCATAAGCAACGAGTTGTTAGTCGTACTTTCGCTGTCAAGGTATCTGTCAACTGTTTGGGTCGTAAAATCTCCAAGCTGCAACATGCCAGCTATTAGCAACTGAGAGCGATATTAGTAACTTATTTCAAAGATCTATATAGAAATTTCCTGTTACTCCTTACCTAGCCACTATAATGCCGTCACTTGCGATTTTCTGTCTCTCATCAAGGCAAAGCTCAGTTGCAGTCCCAAAGGCTTTATCACCATCGCTATACATCAACTGGAACCACAACTACATTAGTAGTTTTTTGAGAGAAAAAAGAAGAAGAAAGATATTGGATGACCGAAACCTCTCAAGATTTCATGTGACTATGGCAAGACGGGATCACCTGTAAATTTTCTTTCCCAAGGAATACAAACCCATTAGATAGAACTCTCCTGTTCTTCAGATGTGAAACTCCAAGCATCTCCCCGTTTTTAATAACCTGCATTTAGGTCAAAAGAAAGCACATCAGGTGTTTTTGCCTTTCACCGCCTGTTAAGCACAACAAAAGTACATGTCCTCTACAGATAATAAGAATCAGAAGCAATAGGTTGATCATGCTCAATCTGAGTGTGAGATCTCCTCAGACAAATTAAAACACAATACCAGAAACACAACGGAGAAAAAAAAGAAGAAAAAAACACCAGAAAGAAGTTTTTGGATCTTGATGTCAATAATAACCAATATGAAATGGGAAAACAATGTGAGAATGTAATGTTGAACGGCACATCAGAAGAGAAGAAAATATGAAATTAAGAATAATCATTTTAGAGTAGCAACTAAACAGGGATCTGTTGCTTACTGTAGTGTGCTGAATACCGGTCGACTTCCCAAGCAGCTCGTGCTCTTTTAGAAACAAAAGTTCTCCATGCACCGGCAAGAAATGTTGGGGTTTCACAATCTTCAGCACTTCATCCTTCAAAAGCAAAATTTGCGTATCAGTCGTCACAAAATGGGACTTCCGAAATAATAAAGCGCACCATATAATTTCAAACACATGAAGTTTCAAATGACAACACAGGTTATCAATCCCAAGGTGGAAAACCGCGCTAAACAAGATACTGTATTGTCGTCATCATGAGATAAGCACTAGATTAGGCGAGGTTGGCGACATGGAACATCTTTCTCCCGTCTATTTGAGGAGGATCTACCACAGCGAGTACCAACATAGGGTATCCTCTGTGCCCTATTCTATAAGCTCGAACCAAGCGTCTTTGCCCATTCTCAACCTGAACAAGAGTCTACATGCTGTGAATTTAATCAAGCACATTTAGATTCATGCCCGAATTTTAAACATTACATGACTTGGCATAAGACTTTAAAGCATGACAAAGATCTTAATATTTGCCACATTTCTTATAATCTCATATGACAGCGAAGTAACCAAGCACACAAAACACTTGTAAACGCACCTTTTTCAATGAAGAGAGAACTCGAGGAAAACAGGAAAAAAGCCAATTAATGAAGTCCTATTGATAGAATGCTATTCCCCCTCGGTTGAGAGCTTACTAGTTCATCACGATGTCCATGACCAGATGTGTGAAGCATTGCATTACTTCCCATCACTACATTTGATCCTATGTCTGATATACGGTTCATCATCTTCATCACCCGGGCTTCATTACCAGGGATAACCTGCATGGGAAGGTAAAATAAGCAACTCGACTAACAACAGCAAAACCTCGTCAACACAATCTCTTCTTTATTCTTTGGTCAGGGTACTTACTAAACCATGTTACTTACCAGGTGAACATTGCTCTTGTTGCTTAAGAAACTATGTCAGTCTAGCAGAGAATCAAGAATTCCGTAAGATAGCAATCTAATAATACCAACTCCAGATAGAGACTGGATCAAAATTACTACATAGCCATATATGTTTCAGTTCAAATGATTATAACGTTCAATCATCATCCTAGTGGTGAAATCTTGATGGAAGCAATGACCTAAGTTGAGCAAGCATATTGCCTCCTTCATAGGAGATTTACCTGGAACATACATTTCACTGGCTAGTCCAGACATGCGGGAGCAGTGCACAATTAAGATGGTGATAGCACGTTCCCATGTTATAGTTTATTGCCAAACTAATATGGTGGAAATACTATGATGATAACTAACTTAGCTGAAATTTTTTTAAAATGTCTATCAGGCCACAAAATGCAAAGTCAACAAATTTACAGAGTTGAAACATTGGTATAGCAGGATTAACGTGAACAAGTCAACAAAAATGTTATATCAAAAGTGTTGAGGAACCAACTGTACGAAAAGTTTGAACTAATGATAGCAGGCTCATAATAGTAGGCTCATTATAACATATGTATCTTAAGTTCTTAACAAAGAGCAATAGAGTAACACCAGAAGCACCCGACACAGATACTATCCTACTGTTCATACCTTGGCAGAGTACAGGATAACATCATCTTTGCTTAGCTTGAAGGAATGGCTGCTGCCGTACGAGGCGAGGTTCAGGGCAGCACGAGGTTCTGCCTGACATAAGCTAAAACTTGTTCATATGCCCCAGATATAAATATTATGCTATAGCAAAAGCTGCAAAACAGAGGTCTGAGGCTATAAACAAATACCGCCAAGAACCTATGATGACGTACTTGTGAGCCTGTAGTAACAATGAGCAAATCTTTCGGCGCATAGTTATCAACTTCTTCTGCTTTAACCTATGAAAGTTAGAGAAAAGAAAAATTAAAATTTAACTGCACAGAAAAAAGTTGGGAAAGGAAAAGTGACTGCATAGGTTCTCCTGTTGGCATACCAATATTGACGGGTCAAATGGTGCCAGGCCATCCTTCCAAGCAGCATCGAGATATGTCCTTAGAGACATCCCCACAAACACCTACGACAATCTCTTTACTTGAGCATTCATAGATTCAAAATCTCTTATATTTTACACGACATCTTTCAGAATAATCTTACTAATCACGAAACTACATCTCGAATAGATTGATATAAAGCATACCAGCTTTCGGCCCGTTGCATCAGCAGCAGCTTTAAGACTTCCAAGTCTATGAATATTTGAAGCAAATTGTGTAGCGATAACCCTTCCCTTGATTTCTGAAATATGCCTGAGCAATGAGTCTGCGACAACTCTCTCACTGATTGTTCGTCCAGGAGTCAATATGTTGGTTGAGTCGCTCATCATCTGTTGAACACGAGTATGATACCAGGTCACTGACCAACAGGCGAGGTAACAAACAAGCTTAAGGGCACTGAAGAAATTACTGTAAAAAATAATACAGTCTTTCTACTTTGGATAGCTTAATCCTGATTAACATTGCAGGACAAGACACAGATAAATCAATGAGACTTACCAGTGTAACCCCTTCCTTTGAAAGCTCTTCCAGTGCAACGCGATCAAATGATTGGCCATCTAGTGGTGACTCATCAATCTGTAAATTTCATGAACTTAGAATCGTACCATATGACTGAAAAAATGAAAAGTGCGACAGAAAAGCTACCTTCCAGTCCCCAGTGTGAAGAATCGTACCATCAGAACAGCGCATAACTAGTCCACAACAATCAGGTATTGTATGGGTAACCCTGATGGGCTCTATTTCAAATGGCCCGGCCGTGAACTTCGTCCTCATTTTGAATACCTTCAGTCTTGAGGGGACTACAATTCCGAATTCTTTTATCTTTTTCTTGATCAACTGTACAAAAATGGAAGTTGATTACCTTTACATAAAAAACGATACAAAAAAAATGCACCTATCAGTGCTTATGTTATTGTTCATCCACTCAACAAGGAGCTTGAGTCCTCGAGGAGAACAAGACAACAAAATGCATTTTGAGACTTGGACAATCGCAGCTTAAAAGATGTACCTCCATAGTGAAAGATGTTGCAAATATGGGTGTGTGGGGATCAAGAGCTGGGATCACCTGCTCGAACAATACATATCAGTTTATGTCACCCGATTGACTTATTAACCCTTTAATAATTGCGCAGAGCATGCTCTGTTAAAAAGAAAATCAAGACTAAGAACATAATAGAAGTGACATTTTTACAAAAGTACTTAACCAGCGAATATCTCTTGGGTTAAAAGTTTTGCTTTTTGCATCAAAGTTAAGAGAATATTAGACGCAAAAACAAGCGTAAATAAAACAGATGACGGAACAGAGGCAACGACCAGAAAATTTTGTCACCATTTCCTCAACACATTAGCTCCCCAGAAAAAAAGGAAGTGAAAGAAAATTACCCAAGGCAACGCACCGATGTGGTCTTCATGCCCATGGGTGATAACCACAGCTTCAATCTTGTGGCTCCATCTCTTGATGAATGTTGTGTCGGGTACAATTTTCTGAACGCCAAGCTCATCAACACTGATTATACATGGAAATCAATGAAGAAAGTTAGATCAGCAATAATTCCAGCACACCACAGAACTTTCACAGCATTGAGGTGTGGACAAACCAGCGCAGTTTTCATATATGCTCTTATTCATATGCATTGCCAACTCTCAACTTGTTCAATTGAAAATAAAACCCAAGACAACCTATGCTCGTACACGCTTTTTACGTTGAATATTCCGGCTCTACACGACCAAAAAAATTAACAGAACAAGCTGACCTTAAATAAGCCCAAAAACCAGCAGCAATGAAACAGGAGGGTACTCGCAGTGCGCAACACACATGGTCTGATTTGATAAAAACACCACAACTTTAATATTTTTCCTTTTCTATTTATAAACAAAAATTTAAAACAGGTATGATGCAGATGACGCAGATTATTAGAGTTAACATGACTCCTACTTTCTCAGGCCACTATAGACCAGCATATGACACCTTCCCCTTTTCCCTACACTTTACTTAACTGAGCCCTTAATGCGGAAGTAGCTCTCAAGTGTATCATACAAACTGCGGTCAATTGGTAATCAACATAACAAATGCTTGTTCATCAAGACTTACTCAGGAAACATGGTGCCAGCATCAATTAAAATATAGCGGTCATAGTTTCCAACAAGCATGCAATTCATTCCAATCTCTCCCAGGCCACCAATCGGTAACACGCGAATAGGTGGGCCAGAAGGCCCTTCATAGAACTGCTCCATTTTGCGTTGCACTGAATCCTCCATACTTTTCCTTGCACCGTCCAACTTTGATGGTCTTTTTTTAACTGCTGCAGGTCTTCGAGTACCTAGTTATGGACATCAAAAAGAAAAAAGGCACTTGGGTATAAATTGAGAACTTTCAGAACGCGCCAAAAGAAAAGAGAAAGAAATGGAGACTGATATCTTTGTACAAGACAAAAAACAAGTTGGTGACATCATAAAGCAGATATTCATGCATACTGTCAAAAGCATAAAAAACACGTCAACAATTAGATCAGCCGAGTCAACAATCACATCACATCGGATCTCTTATACCGTCCTAGGAAATTCTCCCATAGCATCGATAAGCACCCTCTTTCTTCAAAACAAGCATATACGTTGATACTTGATAGGCAGAAGCATTGTGCATGGACAACAGTCAACCCTAAAATGCTCTGCTAGTGAGAACCAAAATCATATTCCTTGCGTATGTACATTTCTATCATATCATCGTCCCTGGTCTTACAATCATCCATCACAACAAGTTCCAAAAATGTTCATCTCGTCCCACGCCCTTCCATTTATTCCTTGTGCCGTGTCGAATGGCATTCTCACATCCCTCAATCACACACATAATTATCTGCAAACAACACACCCCAATTGTCTTGAAACATTTTTCCATCTCTATGTCAGCTATCCCAAAACTCTGCCTATCTTATATCTATATCACTTACCCATCGAAGCATTCTCCTACCACTCATCCCTACTCTTATCTCATGCATAATGCTATGCTGGCTCTTCTTCAACCTCAAACATTCCAAACCCTAACATTGGGTTCGTCTAACACCGACCGAGCTACCAGAACACTTTCTCTCAAACCGAGTGCCTTTGGTCGCTCCAGATACAAACCCACCTTCCTTTTCGTTCATCTCACGCCACCAAGTCCTCGAAGTCACATAAAACACACTCCATACCCTAAACCCATCTCACCTTTTCCTCTCATTTTCAATTCCAACACTCAAAACCACACCAAACAATAACATTATATCATCAAATCACAAACCAAGTAAAAAAAATCCAAACATCAGCACAATAAGCCAACTGGGTCAACAAGAAATGAACCAAAACAACATACCCACAGAAGAAGATGACCCAACACAGCAGGAAACGAGTGGTCTCGAATGGTTTTTTGGTCGACATGAAAATATACAAGAACAAATTGAAACTGTTGGACTCAAAACACTCAAAGAAGCCATTTCTTGGGGTCTCGGAATCGAGCTTTGAGTGCTTGCAAATACACAAATGTGGCTGTTTAACAGAATGAAAAGGTTGGGTTTTGGACAATTGGGTGTTGAAATTTGAGGATGGGTTTTGGATTCAGACGTGGGGTTTTGAGAGGAGTGAAGTGAGGAAATTTTTTGAGAGGGGGTTTTGTGTGTGGGGAAGAAATATCATGTTCCTTATCTACTTGGACTGAGATGGAGGAAGAAGAGGCAAATTCACTAGGTTTTTGTCTCTCACCTCACCCCCAATATCAGAGGCGTGATTCAAATTATGATAATTTTTCATTTGTTTGTTTTAGTAATGATCCAAATAAATTTTAGTCCTTTTATAAGGATGTCTGATTTTTTTTTTTTTTTTGATGATTTAAATTTTTTATTATTATTTATATTTAAAACATGTAAAATATTGATTGATAAAACAAAACCTTTCAATAATATATATCCAATAATATATCAATGTAATACATATTGTCATTATTTTGAAATCGAATTCAGATATTTTCATTAAATTAAAATAAATGAGTACTGCTGCAGATGTTCTTGTGACAATGTGAGAGTCAATACTCCCCACCTCTTTCAAGAATTTGAATGGAAGCCTGCCCACGGGGAGGAAGAGAACTTTGATACCGTAGGACTCACAACTCATAAACTCCATCCGTTATATACTATCATAATTACGAGGGGCTAAGCATCTTCAATGATGCTAGCCAAATTCCCCATTGTTATATATATAAAAAATGGCAATGAACAGTACGACTTGGTTGTAGTTTAACATGGTTGCTTCGATATTGACATGTTAAAAATTTAACTAAATGGATTTGGAAGAGAAATTGTTGGCTTTGATACAGAAGTTGGACCGGAGAGGAAAAAGATAGAAATAACATTGCTACTTTCCTTGCTATATTTGGCACTTGTTTAGTAAAAGCTGAATTTTGGCAACAAAAAAAAAAGAAGAAAGAAAGCTACCATGGGAGTGTATTTTGCAAAGAGGTGATCATGTTTCAACACACTCCGTGATACAAAAACTCCTGACAATCAAGCCATAATGCGAACTTATAGAACAGACAAAGAGCAACTCTTGCACTACTAATAGATTCTGCTTTCATTATTTCATAAGGACAATCTTGTCTGCTGTTCTTATCAAGTAGTGCATCCAACGACTCCCTCTGTTTCGAATTATATAAAATAGCTTAATTCGATACGAAATTTCATATAAAAATTAAATTTGATTAATATATTATATTTTTTAAAATGACGAGAGTTATGTGAAAATATACGAGAAAATATAAGATCAGTTAGCGAGGTATGATGAGATAATATGTTTAATTTAATACAATATAAATTTGATTCTAAATATGAAAATAAAACAAATGTTACATATATTTTGAAAACGAAAAAAAAAAACGTTACATTTAATATTGAAAGATGGGAGTAACCAGTATCAAGAATTCAAGATACATCTTCTAATCATCGAAAGCCAACTAATTAAAAACATCGAAAATCAACCAGAATTGAGTATCCAAACAAAGGACTTATCGACAATATCGACAACAGTCAATATCCAAACAAATAGAGTTCTGAAATATCCGAAGGCATGACAATGGAGTTGAAGACACCAGGATAGAGAATCTTAATGATATCTCCATGAGTCCTCAACAAAAATGGTTAACAATTAAAAAAGCCTGTCGCAACAAAATTACAGTGTAGAGAATCCTGATATCACAGGCAGCAGCTCTCCACACCTGACGAGGATTCCAGTTAGATGGCTCGCAAAGATTCATTATAAGTGTTACTGATTATAGGCATGTTCTGGGAACCATGGTAACCCAGACTGAAGGCACTGCTTTGTTTCTGGAACCGGGATAATAGGCCCCAAATAGAGACGCCACAAATCAAGCAAGATTGTGATAAGCATACATGCACCTAGAGCATCCACTGCTACCCGCGGCAAATCCCACTTATCAACCGGTTTCTCTTCCATCCTGCAAAGGACATCCATGGTAAGATTCAAGTTGAAACTGGAGAGTAATATTGGGGACTGATCATGAGAGCTTATGGTAACACAGAAGTTCATATGATGTCACAGTACATACCTGAGAAACATTGGGAAGCTTACAATGAAGTAAATCGCGTAAAACAGGGAGCCCACTTTATACATGGCATCTCGGTCTACAAACTCATAATAAGGGAACTGCAAAATTACACAGATGCCATGCTTTGGTTTAGGCACACGGTCAGGCAATATATGCGAATGAATACTAAAACAGCAAGAAAGTGAGGTTGCAAACAAGTAAAAACCTCGATTGGTAGTAATGAATTTTAGTAATGCTACTGCATTGCTACTCACATTCGAAATAGCAAAGGTCTCCAAAAATGCAATAAAGTATGCGAGTGTAAATATCCATGCAGCCTCCAAGAGCCACCGTAGTTTTGGAGGCAGGTGAGAAATAGAGTTTCGGAGTCTCCTCAGCGTCAAGTTTGAGACAACATGGTACAAGAGGAAGCAACAATGGGCAAGTAGGAAAGTTGTATGCGGCACCTTAAAATAGAGCAACAGATCACATCAGAAATGGCATCTGAGCGATTGATTATTAGCCATATGCTAGGAAGTTAGGAATTGTGTATGCTGATTGCAATGAGCAGCTTACATTATTCATCCTCCATGACGGGAATGTATATGCAGCGCCCAACACCGTGAAGAAATAATGGGTCCAAAAGTAGTTTCCAACATAACTGAAAATAACTATCCAGAGGCTTGCCTGTCAGTGGCAGCAACAGCTTCAGAAATGGAAGATGCCACCACATGAGGATAAAATAGAGAGAGAAAGCTCTCAGATTGACAAAAAGGGGGGGGGGGGGGGGGAATAGAAACGAGAAAAAGGCGACACCAGATATCAGGTAAAAAATTTATGCTTTGAGATATGAGAAAAGAGAGAACTGACCTTTACCCAATAGCGATCCTTCAAAGGAATGCCCTCATCAGCCTGGAATAATTATAAAGAAATCTCAGATATCAGGTACTTGGAACAAGTTACGGAGAAAGCCAATTCATCTGAGAAAAGCTCACAAGTTGCCACTCAGAGTAATACATTCCCTCTACAGCTGATGCGCAATACTTAGATTAGAGATCTGAAGTAAACCAACAGGATAGTTGGGTGTGGGACAAAACTAATGCCTCACAAAATCATTAACTGGACCAATATTATATGCCAAAAGCTATACAAATGGTTGATGGATTTATGAGTTTATGGATCAGTACAATCATATGCTAGTCCATATCCTTGACTCCTTCAATCTCATCCATACCCGAACCAACTCAGGCATGTCCTCAGTGCAGGAAAGGAAATATGAAAGTAGAGAGAGCACTTGGTTTATTATCCCAATGAATTCAGAACCAACAAATGTTCCGCATGGCTCATGAACAATGGCGAAACCAAAAAGTTCACATTGTGGAAATTTACATCGGGACAAAACAATCAAAGATGAAACTGCATACCCCTACAGTTGAAGAAGCAGTACACATGATCCCTTATGTCACACACAGAACATCAGGCTAAAAATTTCAAAGCGAGAATCCGATTAAGCGCATAGCAAAATATTGATATTAAAAAGAGGCCTTGATCAGGAAGTTACCTTGCAAACGAAAACCAATGGAATGAGAAATGATGGAGCCACAGATACAAATGCCAGAATGAAGTACTCGAGCTCTTTGAAATCCTGTCAAGAATCATAAGACATTTTCAAAATTATTATGTATTGCACTACAACCAACGATAAATTCGCCAAAAAGAAACCCGAAGGTATCCCTGTTGATGCCTAAAAGTATGTCAGCCAGAACAGTACTTTTGAAGATCAAATTCCTGAATGAAGTTAACACATAGAGCAAATTATGGAAAAAGAAACGGCGACCAAGGACCAAAAACTCGGACCTTCGATCGGCACAAACTTGGGCCTTTGATCTAAGATTACACCTAACCATATGAGTGGCGTCATCCTACTGAGTGGAGGATGATATATTTACAACATACGTCAGGGATCAAGTCTTTACCATTCAACTTTCCCAACAACCAGCTGGCCTCTCAAATTGTCAATGCAAGGAAGTGAGTACAATTACTCTCCACGATAACATGAGCATTCGTTGCTCCGCCTCAACACACTTGCTACCAATTTCAATTAGATCACATCACACATGTATCACAGTAACAAAGCCCACATTAAAACCCAAATTCCTCAATTTTGATATCTCCAAGTACTCATCACCCATCCCACAAAACTCACCTATATCCCAAATTTGACGACTCATCAAACCTCATCCATCAACACATCACTCATCAACTTACCAAATGCCAACAACTCCAAGGATAGTCTAAGATAACAAACTACACACAGTCCTACACTTCTACACGGTTTCCGTCCAGAATTGAACCTTTCAATATACCATCAACCAAACCGCATGAATCAATCAAAAGGGTATCAAAATCCAAGAACCTCATATAGTTTCAAGGGCACGACGATTCCGAGACAAAGAATGAGCCAAAACGGCGTATAAATCAAAAAGAACAACTCCGTCCATCTCTTGCTTGGATTCTGAGCGAGCCACATACTTGAACTTGATGATCGGGCTGGACCTGAACGCTTCCCTGCCCACATCACAAAAAACACATTCTTTGATTCTTTCATTCAATCACTATACTTCAACTACCACTACAAATAATACAACTACACAATACCCTTTTGAGAACACATGATTTGGTTTAACAAAATGGAAGCAAAAAACACATTCTTTCATTTAATCACTGCTTCAAATATTCTCAAAAATATCACTGCTTCAACTAGTACAATAACGCTATACCCAATTTCTGCTTTTTGGAAACAGATTCATTTGCTTCCAAAAAAAAATGGCAAAAATGGAAGCAAAAACACACATGCTGTGAGAAATCAAAAGTGGGTACCTCCCATTTTGCAGAAGCTTGTTGGATTTTGATGACCCACTTTGCTTTGGTGGTGGAAGATTGATGCTCTGATGATTGTAAGGAATTCAAGTGAGAGTGAGTTTTTTTGAGACGATGAAGAAGAAAATAATGTGATCAATTTCTGATTGGTCGGAGATTCGTGTCTGGTTGATTGTTCTTTGTGAATTCATAGATTTGAGATTAGGGATTGGGTTCACCATTAGTTAACAGTAATCGTTTTTCTTCATAAGTTCGAAGAGATTTCATAGAGCCTTTGGGAAAATAGCCCTACAAGGAGTAATGTGGAGTAGTAACAGTTTAATATATTTGGATAGTTTTTTAACGTTAATATTACACAGTAGGGCATATGACGACTGTTAATAATCTTAAGATTGAAAAAAAAGTTCTCAATTAATTGTTTTTAATGGGCATATGTATGAAGATAAATTTTGAATAACAATGAAACATTATTTTATATTATAAAATATAAATTTATCTTGAAATATTTTTTTACTCAAAAGAAAGCCCGTAGCCCTAAAATATTTATTGATGCACTCGGCGAAACTCAAGACACCAAAACAGTCAGACGCTAGAGTAAAATGAATAACAGCACAAGGACTGTCGAAAAATTGTAAACCAACACAAAAACAACTAAGGGTAAAGTTCATTAGTCGGTTCACAGTCTGATTTCATTCTCAATAATATATGTTAAAACTTTAATCATCCATTCTTGATTAAGGGGTTGATTGACATGTAAAAATGAACAAAAATTACGGGTGATTCGTGGAAGGAGCAGCTTGTTGAATGAGAATGACCGTTGCAAGAGAATCTATTTGAAGAACAACGCAACGAAATGCAAGATCCCAAGTCCGTTGAAGACTGATGATGGCAGCTTGCAACTCAGCAACAATGAATGGCTGAGCAGGAACCCAATGTTGCAGCGAACCCATCGATCCAGCCACCATTAGAATTCCGCAACAAATCTCTGACAAAAGCTTTCCCTGTATTGCTCTTGGACGCTCCATCTATATTTAAGGAAACCCACCCATCCCGAGGATGGATCCATCGGACTGAAAGCTGCAATGCATTATTTGGTTCCCGAGCACATGAAACCACATAGTGAACTATTTTGTGACAGTAAATCTGTCGACGAAAATTGATTTAAAAATTACTTCAAATGTGATTAACTTAAAAAAATCTTTCAGATTTTTTTTTAAATATGGAACTTTATTTCGTGGGGGAGGGATTGTTGGATTAAAAATCCTCAGATTACCCACTAACAGATCCACCAACAGGTGTTAGCAAACAAGGAACACACGAGACTTGTTCTTGAGATTTACAAGGAGCCACTCACCCAATGAATCATTAAAAGCAAAATGGATTTGAGATTGTTGAAGCAGAGCAGCCCATACCTCTCGGGCAGGATGACAATCCCTTGGAACATGAAGAGTGTCATGTAAGACGAGATAGCCAAATAGACATAAAGCAATAGTTGACAAACGCAACCTCATACGTCTTGTCATTCTCATAATCTGTTCACGTGAGACCAACCAAAGAAAACATTTAACCTGTTCAGTTCTAGGTATTTTCTAAATCAGAGAAAATTAAATCTAGACATAGAGAAACTGTTATCGGTTTTACCTTGAAATATTAATCGTAATTTAATTGAGGTGATCTTATTTGATGTTGGTTACGTGACAATCATATCTTATTTGATAAAAAAACAAATTTATAAAAAATAATTTATTTAATAATGAATCAAAATAGATCTCCTCATATGGATTGCTATCAAGATACAAATGTTTCATATGCGCCATCGCCTCATCAATTTAACATATCGTCTCCATAAATAACACCGAACGTTACATCACATTGATCACATTTATACTTTCTTCAACGAAAGAGATTCTTTCTCAATAAAGCCCGAAACCACCACTCTTCAAAAACCCGGACACTGAACTGAACTGAACTGTTCTGCGTCCAACTGTGCTCTCAACACAGTGAAGAATCAATCATCTTTGCTCTTCAATGGCGGCGGCGGCGATTTCTCATCTCCAATCTCTCACCCAAGCAGCACCTTCAAGTCGCAGAGGTAATCTCATTGATTGCCCTTTTCATCGATTGATTGATCTTTCGATTATTGCCTCGCCATCGCCGATTTTGCCCATTTGAAGTTGATTGATTGCCCAATTACGATTTTGGTTCAAGATTGGAGTTTGATAGTGATTTGGGTTTCGGTTGTGTGAGAAAACCCAAATTGGGTTTGTGGGGAATCTTGTGAATGCGTGTAGAGTTCATGAGAGACAGCCAAGTAATGTTTGATGATTGGTTTTAGACATGGAGTGCGTGCTTCTGCATTTGGGTGGATGTTTGTTTTGGATTCTGATTGTGATTCAGGATTTTGGTGTTTTGAGAACTCAAAACACCATGTTGGGATTGTAGGAAATGTCGCACTTTATATGTGGTTCATGAGGTGGTGTTGATTGATTTTAAGGGTGAAGTTCATGTGGGTGCAATTTGGTGGGTTGAGGTTTGCGATGTCTCTGATGTTCATGTTTGTGTGGCAGTTGTGCAAGCTGTTTCGACTGGTGAAAAGGAGATCCAAAGTGTGAGTATTCCTGCAGGCAAGCGTGGGAAGCTTAACAAGGTTGTTTTGGCCTACAGTGGTGGCTTGGACACATCAGTAATTGTCCCTTGGCTTAGGTATGCCGTTCGTCGTCTTAATTTATCGTCTTCAATCATTATTCGTTGGAAAAGTATCACATTAAAAGATTGATGGAGGTTTGTGATCTATAATCTGAAATTTATAATTGATGAAATGTTACCAAAAGAGCTCGCCACGTTCATGAATGTAGGTTGAACTTTTAGGGTCTAAGATGAGAAATTAAATTCCCTTTCTGGTGTATCTCTTGATCCAAGAACTTTGTCAGACTTATTTTTTGTGATTCTAGTTTCAAAGTTTTTTCACGTGATCCGTTTCGCATGAACTGCTTTCCTTGATGATTATCAGTTGACATGTTTTGTGTCGCAGAGAAAATTACAATTGTGAAGTTGTGTGCTTTACTGCTGATGTTGGCCAAGTATGTTCCCAACTATCAACTTCCAGTTTTCCGTGGAGTTCATTGCATGCCTTCATTCTTCAATTGTTGTTATTCGTGATAAAAATCAATATGTAGAAACTAGAAACAGTGAGAAAGAAATGGCATGGTGCTTCAATACTTTTGTTGCTATCTTGCTGGTGACTTCTTATGCTAACATCTGATAACATGCTTCTAGGGAATAGGTGAATTGGAGGGGTTGGAACTGAAGGCAAAGGCAAGTGGTGCCTGCCAATTAGTGGTCAAGGATTTGAAGGAGGAGTTTGTTAAAGATTATGTGTTTCCTTGCTTGCGAGCGGGTGCTATCTATGAAAGAAAGTACTTGCTGGGGACTTCAATGGCACGCCCTGTTATTGCCAAGGTGACCATTTTATAAATACTGGCTTGAGAGAGTCCTTCTAACTTTATATGATCTTTCTGCAGGAACTGAGTATATCAATAACATTATGGGATATTTTGGCTATGCTTACCTGTTTCGTTTTGTACATTTCAACAATGCTTGGACCTGTTTCGTTTTTCGTTTTGTACATTTCAACATTCCAGTGCTTGGATATAAATGTTGATACAAATTTCTTGTCATGAAGGCAATGGTTGATGTTGCCAAAGAGGTTGGTGCTGATGCAGTTTCTCATGGATGTACAGGAAAAGGAAATGATCAGGTTTGTTTCTTGATCAAGTCACACGAAGTTATCTGCTAGGTTTCTAATTCTATTATTTTGTTGGTTTTCTAAATTCAACAATCTTCCTCATATTTCAGGTGCGCTTTGAGCTGACCTTCTTTGCTCTCAACCCGGCTCTCAAGGTCGTGGCTCCTTGGAGAGAGTGGGAAATCACAGGAAGAGAGGATGCCATTGAATATGCAAAGAAGCATAATGTGCCTGTTCCTGTGACTAAGAAGTCTATTTATAGCAGGGACAGGAACTTATGGCATCTTAGCCACGAGGTAATTATTATATGTACTCACGCCATTTATCAATTATTTAGTCGTTTTAAGTTCTACTAAGTCAGTTCTGTTGCAAATTCCTGGCTTTCAATGTTGAATGTTGAATAGCTCAAGTCCATGTAAGAAGCATCATGCTGTTTCTGTTTCTTATTTTAGAAACCTTGTCCAAGCTTTGTTCGGTCTCTTCCAGTCCGTTTTTCCTCTTAAATTCATTTCTCCCTTTTCACATGTGACTTTATCTGTATCCTGTGATGATCAAATTGGGTAATATAAAATGACAACCGTGTCGTGAGTTTGAGCATCAGTATTTTGGACTTGACTTTTGATTGTTGGATTCTGCATGGCTGTGGTACAATAGAGCGGCATAGTTTATCAGAGGCCTCATTTATGAAAACTTAGTGTGGATTTTTTCTCGCTCCTTATTCATGTTATACCTTTGAATTAAAAAAATTCTGATTTGATCATTTTTCTTTGAAGGGAGACATCCTGGAGGATCCGGTGAATGAGCCTAAGAAGGACATGTTTATGATGTCTGTTGACCCTGAAGATGCACCCAATCAGTCAGAGTATGCACCTCTGTCTTCTGCACTAGTAGACCATTCTCATAAAAATTTACACCAGCACTAGACTCAATATCACTTTCCTTGCTAGTCCATGTGCTAGTGCACGTTGTTGCCGTATGTTTCTTGAGTAATGTTTCTTTGGTGAGTGCTGACCATTTGCCGCTACTCTGGAGTGATCTTATACTCTAGATTGGGTTGCTGTCTTGGCTTGAACTTGTCACCATTTGATCAAAGTTCGTGATTCTAAATTAAACCACCAGCTGCAACCTTACATGAGAAAGGAAACATATAACTTCGATTGGGTGACAGTGTTAAATAACTTGATGTCAAATAGCACGCCACTGAAATATTTCTTGCCTATATATACTGAAAAACTGACAGGTTGGCCTGTGTTCTAGCTCTGACTTTCCTGTTGCTTTTGCACCTTGCTAATCTTCGAAAACCTTTGCAGGTATGTTGAAATCGGAATTGAGTCTGGAATCCCAGTCTCCGTCAACGGAAAAGAAATGTCTCCTGCCTCTCTTCTTGCTGAGCTCAACGAGATCGGAGGAAGACACGGAATTGGACGTGTCGACATGGTTGAGAACCGGCTTGTGGGGATGAAAAGCCGCGGTGTTTATGAAACTCCTGGTGGGACCATCCTGTTCACTGCTATCCGGGAGCTTGAGTCACTGACCCTTGACCGCGAGGCACTTCAGCACAAGGACTTGAACGGCTTGAAGTATGCAGAGCTGGTCTATGCTGGCAGATGGTTTGACCCGCTCCGGGAGGCCTTGGATGCTTTCACCAAGGAGCTCACCAAGACAACCACAGGTTCCGTGACCCTCAAACTGTACAAAGGGTCGATTACTGTCACTAGTCGGCAGAGTCCGTACAGCTTGTATAGGCAGGATATCTCGTCGTTCGAGGACAGTGAGATTTATAATCAAGCTGATGCTGCTGGGTTTATAAGGCTCTATGGGCTCCCGATGAGGGTTAGAGCTATGCTTGACGAATCGCACATGTAACCTGCATTCTTCGTTTGTAGTGGCTGTTGCCGTTTCCTTTCGCTGGTGAAACTTTCTTGTATCAGAGCTTTGAGACGTGGAGTTTGGTTCTACTCTAAGGTCATTGTTATATTTAAGTTGATTTTGTCTCTTCTTATTTCCTGGTGCACAAGTTTTCCGCTATCACAAATGTTGCTGTCACAGATATGATTCAACTTTCGATTGCTGGAAGTTCAGATTATTGGACGGTGTTATTATCCGTTTCATCTAGTAGTGGTATAGGAGTCGATGATGACGATCGGAGTTCGTAGATTATGCTACTGGATGTGTGGGTCGAGTGACATACAGGTACTCCTTGAAAAGATGGAAAATATTTCTTCGATGATAAAGATGCATAAAGTTCAATCAAACTTCGGTTCCTACGATTGATGATCCCTCGTTGAGCCTTGTAGAGAGTTTGTGACTTTGTGCAACAGTCCAAAAGGAATCGAGTGTAAATGATAGGTAATCTTCAAAAGAAAAGTTCATCGGCCTAAATCTGTACTATATACTAAGAACAAGTCCAATACATAATGTTATTTTGGTGCAGCTATATATGTATATTATATCTATGAATAGTGTTAACTTGATATAAAATGCTAATGATTCTCAAATGTTATTTAGTTATATTTCGACATTTGAACTTGATAAATGATTAAGAAAGAACCACACATGCATTATTAAGACTGTCTCTTTCTTATCTTCAAAATTATAGGATTGTCATAATATGGCTTTGTCATTTTTGTTGCCATGTATAACATGTGATATAGCTACATGTAAAATTTGGCTCAAAATTTGAATCCATCATAGTACAATATTTGTGAGTCATTGCTATATTTTGATTATAGCAATCCATATGACTATTCCATTGACTCAAAATATATCTTCAATTGAGATCTTTTGATCTTGTGTGTCCAATTTTTCATCTGATGATTAGGATTAAAAATTAATTAATTAAAATATAAATATAAATTATAATCCAATTAAAAGAAAACAAATTAATTTACAAAAAAATTATTTGTCGTTCAATATATTTTGATTGAAAAATTGAATTTTAGTAAGGAGAATAAAGATTTAAAATATTTCATAATATATAATTTGTAAATATTTGATAAACAAGATAATAATATCTCATCTTATCTTATCACTAATATATATGTGTTAAAACACTTTCATATTTTTTTTATCGTACAATCAATGCGTTTTTTTCATCTTTATTTCTTTTTGTAAATTATTGCACGGGCTGATAGACTAATTTAATGTTATCTTATGTTCATACTAGTATTATTTTATGTTAATAATAATCTGTATACCGTCATCATCAAGATCACAAGGCCGTGGTTGAAGGACATCGATATGCTCCTCAACATCACAAGTCAAAGTTGTCTCATGTTAACCATAATCTCTATTCATTCATATATTTCGGAGAGCTCCGTTGTTTTATCAATCAATAAAACAACGTTGTTATATTTTTCTTCACATAACACGACATTAATCAATAATTATAATATCTCATCATCTTACAAAACAATGTGAAACTCATCTTTACAAACTCGTCTCTCCAAACATTAAGGTTTAGGGTTTAGGGTTGAGTTGCATTTTGTCAACTAGAAGGCGACGCCCAAACTCTTCCACAACAAAAGCCCTTTCTCCGAAACATTAGATCAAACCCAAATCTAAGCCCATCACATTATCCCCTCCCTTCTAAAAAAAGCGAAAAAACTCACCCCTCTCATAAACCCTAATTTTCACATTTTCTTTTGAGAGGCAGAAACCCCAGAAATCCCCCAAACCCTAGAATCGATTCATCGTTCCCTATCAAGGCCGATGTACTTGCTATACGAATCGGCCTCGGGCTACGCGCTATTCATCGCGCACGGTATCGACGAGATCGGGCAGAACACGGAGGCGGTGAGAAGCTCCGTCGAGGATCTCAGCAGGTTCGGGAAGGTCGTGAAATTGAACGCGTTTCATCCTTTCGAGTCCGCTCTTGATGCTCTCAATCAGTGCAACGCTGTCTCTGAAGGTAGAAATATATGAATGTGTGTGAGTGCGAGAATTTTGTGGTTTTGAGTATGAAAAAGGATGAGTAAGAAATGATGATGGATTATTCTCTACAAATTAGAAGAAATGGACAATTTACCCTCCTGCTGAAAAAGCTCCCATTTTTGGGACAAATTGCATAAAAAAGTGTTCAAGAAATGGGCAATTTAAGCTGTTATTGGGTAAAAGATGCATTTTTGGGCGAATATTTGAAGAAAGGGGTTGTGTACTCATTTTTGAAGTTTGAGGGGGTGAATTTGTCCCTGACACAAAGTTTAGAGGGTTTTATGCCCGTATTTTTTTAAAGATTATATGGTAAAGTGGATGTTGACATGATAGTCTTGCAGTGGAGGAGCTCCTTGAGTGTCCTGGTCATGGTGAGCAGAGAAGTGGACACGATGTGTTGACTGACAATATCGGGAATATTGAAATGTAATCGTGTAGGATTACATAATGGAGTTGAACAATAGACTCACTCGAGATTTCGACTATTGTATCTAGGTTCATGGCTCTTTTTGTTGGAGATATTATAAGCCTATTCGGGGTGGTGTAATTGGTAGCGGAATTGAACTAAGGAACTGTCTTTTTGGCGGTTAAAGATGATCTTGTGGTATTGAGGTCGAGAACTACGAGCTGGTTTTCAGAGGCGAAGTGTCTTCCCCTGTGGAACCAACGCATTCTGCCGTGAGGATTTTGAGTTATAGGATACAATACCAGAACAATAAAGATAGTTCTTGTCTATGTGAATTGGTTGCTCCCCTCTGTAATAAAGAGCATAGAGTACTTTGAAGATTATTGTTCTGATGGTTAACGTTGATCAGCTGACCCCCTTGTCATTTCTAACCTTACCGTAGTTACAGTGTTTTGGGTTCATACAAGTTTATTCGCTTTTTTCCGTTGCAGGTTGTGCAAAAAATATTTCATCACTAGCACAATTGTGCTTGCTTATTTTTGCTGCTAATGTTTGGATAATTTAAGTTAATGTGGTCTTTTTCATGTGCTGCAGGTATAATGACGGATGAGCTGAGAAATGTTCTGGAGTTGAATCTCCCGAAACCAAAGGTTAAGGATGGTCAGCCAATCTATGTTCTAGGAGTTTCCGACTCAAAGATCGGGGCTCATATTTTTGAGAACACAAAAATCCCTTGCAGAAGCAACGATTTTGTTCTTGAGCTCCTTCGCGGTGTTCGTTATCACTTTCAGAGATTTATTAAAGACTTGAAGGTCGGTTATCTTCCACTCCATTTGTTTCAGCTCTCTGTTTCGTGGTCGTTTTATGGTGCTATGTATATACAGATGGTCAGCATATTTACATGTTTTTCGGCATTTTATTGCAGCAAGGTGACTTGGAGAAAGCCCAACTGGGGCTGGGTCACAGTTACAGCAGGGCAAAGGTTAAGTTCAATGTTAACAGAGTTGACAACATGGTCATTCAAGCTATCTTTCTGCTTGACACTCTTGACAAGGACATCAACTCTTTCGCCATGAGAGTGAGGTACTTTCATCTTCTTGACAAGTTTCACTTGCTTTTAGTTTCAGGACTTTGATTTTGATTGGTGACATTGGTCATAGGATCTGATTGTTGGACCGTGCTACAGCATCTTGCAATTTTCTTTCATGATTGTGTTAGTATCGAGAAATAATATCCTATATAATGCAGGGAGTGGTACGGATGGCATTTTCCCGAACTAGTGAAGATAGTTAATGACAATTATCTCTATGCCAAACTTGCAAAGTTCATTGAAAACAAGTCAAATTTATCCGAAGAATCACTGCCACAGTTAACTGAAATACTTAGAGATGAGGACAAAGCAAAGGAAGTCGTGGAAGCTGCTAAGGCATCTATGGGTAATGATCTTTGCTTTTTCTGGATCTTGTTATATGTTTCCACCATTTGCCTTAATGGTATTCATTGACTGATTTTTCTCTGTGGGAAATCTGCAGGTCAAGACATATCTCCGGTTGATCTGATTAATGTGCAACAGTTTGCTAAGAGAGTGATGGATCTTTCTGATTACAGGAGGAAGTTATATGACTATCTGGTTGCAAAGATGAATGATATTGCTCCAAATTTGACCTCCTTGATTGGTGAAGTCGTTGGAGCCCGGTTGATTTCTCATGCTGGTAGTCTTACCAATCTAGCCAAGTGCCCTTCTTCTACACTTCAAATTCTTGGGGCCGAGAAGGCACTTTTCAGGTGATTTTGATGACCTGGAATTTATTCTGCCACAAGTAAATGTGTTGGCGTTACGCATACATGATCGAATTTCTTTATTTTAAACAATTAGATAATTCGGATTTTTCTGTTCCAAGTCCAGCTTGTTGGATTATCTTCTTACATGGATACTGTGTTTCAATGAAGTTTACTAAGCCGAGACGAGATTTCGCTGCTGCCTATGATGTTATTTGTTTGTTTTAGGGCTTTGAAAACACGAGGAAACACTCCAAAGTATGGACTTATTTTCCATTCGTCTTTTATTGGCCGAGCATCGGCCAAGAATAAGGGCCGCATGGCTCGATATCTAGCGAACAAGTGCTCCATTGCCTCTCGCATTGACTGTTTCTCGGGTGTGTATCTCGGTTTTTGTGACATTTATTCTGTCTTTCAGTTTGAGGTTTGCTAATATCTGCTTTCATGAATTAGAGAGCAATACTGCTGTGTTTGGTGAGCTGCTCAATAAGCAAGTGGAGGATCGTCTTAAATTTTATGACAATGGAGTTGCTCCACGCAAAAACATTGATGTGATGAAAGAGGCGATTGAAAAGTTTCAAAAGGAAGGTGGGAAGTTCATATTGATTATGTTTTAATTCATTAGTTGTGGTGTCTCATAAGCTTTCTTATGAAACTAGATTTGTTTACTATGATGATGTGGAACTACTCGTATTCATGATCAGCATGAGACCATGTATTACTATTTGGCTATTGGCCATGCTTGCGATTTTCTTTATCCTGATTTAAATGGTCACTTCTGCAGATGATGAGATGGACTTAGATGAGACGAGCAAGGATGCATCAGCAAAAAAGAGCGAGAAGAAGTTTAAAGCTGAGGTTGAGAAGGGTGTGGAGCCTATGGACGAGGATGCACCGGAGAATCCAAAGTCTGGGAAGAAGAATAAAAAGGATAAGACAGCCGACGTTGAAGACCAAGAGCAAGACACTAAAGAGGTTGAGAAATCAGAGAAGAAGAAAAAGAAAGAGAAGCGAAAATTGGCAGAAGAACAGGAGCAGCAGCAGAATCATGTTCAGAATGGTAAAAACGACGTTGACGCTGAACCTGAGGGAACCACGAAGAAGAAGAAAAAGAAAAGCAAGGTTGAAGATGGCGAGGACGTGCAAGTTGTGAGTGAAGGGAAAAAGAAGAAGAAGAAGAAGTCGAGAACTGAAGACGACGACTAGGTGAAGGGTGGTGAAGATCAGGGTGATGCTTTCTGGTTCTGTAACGCAGGCGGCATAGTTCACATATCAGCAATGCTCCTGTAGTTTTTGCTTCTGGTGGGAATTGAGCGCCTCCAAGGTGATGTGTGGTAAAATCTCATAAATTATCAGGTTCCTTTTTCATGCTGAGATTATTAAGGTTATCATCATTTTGCTACTTAATGAACTTATAGGACAAAACTGCTGTTGATTTTGTTTCCATTGTAAGCTTGAATTCCATGTTCTGATGTGATATAATGTATTTTTTTTTTTAAATCAAGATTTTTCGTTTACCTCTTATGTGAATATAAAAGATGAGAGATCGAGCTTCGATGTGAAATCTCGACGGTATATATTAGTTGTCTATGGAAAGCATGAGTTCGGCTATTAGGGATGGGATGTGTTCTTGTGAACTGCCTCAACTCTATTGTAAGTGCTTATTATATCAGATAGATGGCAGTCTTGGTTCGATAGCACTATCAGTTCACGTGATTCTACTGAACTGGTTTTCCACATGAAGACCGCTTTGGTGTACGCTCTGGTTTAGTCAGATTTATGATACAGATATCGTCATCGCCATGCTTTTGTAAAAAAGATGGTGCGAAAACTAGTACATACCGTAACCCATAAGAACAACTTGTGTCAGTTTGACGAGAAAGACAAATAAATCGTCCATTAATAGACGTGTTAAACACTGTTGCAAACAACCGTGAGGTGAAGGGTAGAACTGTCATTTACATCATCGAAGGGTCCAAACCTGAACCGAGAACCAGTCTTTGGAGCTCCACACAAGCAAAGCAAAGAACCCTAAAAAAACAAAGATACCTTCCTCAATTGAACAGTCTCCTTCGTTGGTGTCACTCACCAAACCCATAAACTCGCTCTATATATCTCTCCCCTTCTCATACCAACTCTTCAAATCAACACACGAAAATCAAAAGGAAATTTTTCAGAGAGGTGAAAAACACAAGCAATCAACAATGGCGGCTGTGAATTTGGAGGATGTGAACTCGGTGGATCTGTTGAACGAGCTCCTTCGACGCATGAAATGCTCTTCCAAACCCGACAAGCGTCTCATTCTCGTCGGTATATCACTAACCATTTGCTCATTCTTCTCCAATTTGTTCGAATTTTGATGGGTTCTTCGGATCTGGGGTTAATTTGATTGAATTGTGGAATCTAAGGGTTGGAAAGATTGAATATTAGGAGAAAGATTTGATTTTGGGGTGATTGGTGATGTGGGTTTTTGTTGGTGATTTGAGGAATTCTTTTATTTTGACTTGGGATTGATTTTGAATTCATTGTGTTGTGTGAGGGTTTTCGTTTTGTAATTTAGGTGGAGTGAGAATTGTGGTTGAATTTTTTGTTTCAATGCATTGGAGAAATGTGTTGATGGCCATGGATACTTATTTTGTTAGGTCTGATTACAAAGCAATTTGAATATTGGGAACACGGACAGAGAATAATGGCATATGCAATCCGTGTAGCCGATTTTATTGTATGGGGTATAGTGCTGATTTGTTGTCATGTGTTGTTCTTGTGGTTTAATTCTCAAGTGTTGGTAAAAAAATCTGGATTTGTGCTAAATCTTGCTTATATTAGGTCTTGGTTGGAAATTGTTTGTCTTCCTTGCATCCCTTACTGATGATTATATATATTCTGTCTCACCAATGGATTAAGTTCATGCTTTTAGGTTCCTTCAGCTTTTGGCATTGGAAACGTGCTTGTTTGTAGCTTAGAAGCCCTTATTCATGGGTACTTATCTTGTGCCTATTAATATTTCAACGTGAAACTTAAAATTATTTTGGATTGCTTGGTTTATGATTTGAGTTCAAATTTTTTTGCTTGGAATCACCCTACATATCCTGAAACCCAAAAATGCCATTGAATAAAAACTTCAGGGAATAATTGATAAAGTGTGTTCAAAGTTGGGAAAATGCTTCTCTGGTCTGGAATGTGCCTTTGAAGGCATCTGGGACACCTTTACAATGGGAGCTTGAATGTTCTGTGGTGACTTCATGTTAAGATTTGAATAAAGCATGAATGGGTTCACCACCTTTTTGGCTTAATATGTTAGGCATCTAATTTCATGGAAAATGGTTCTATGAATATCTTTTTGCTTGTTTAATGGTTAAAAAAAATATCTTTTTGCTTGTGGTTCTCTTTTTCCTATGCGACAAGATGCTGCCATCTCTTCTCTTCTTTTTTCCTGGTTGTATTAACTGCCTAAGTACTTCTCTCATTCATTCATATTGTATCGGCATTAAGACTAAAGCAAGGGTGTTTGACTCATTAGGCCCTCCTGGATCTGGCAAGGGAACTCAGTCCCCAATCGTCAAGGATGAGTATTGCTTGTGCCATCTAGCCACTGGTGATATGTTGAGGGCTGCTGTTGCTGCAAAGACTCCACTTGGGATCAAGGCTAAAGAGGCCATGGATAGGGTAGATTTTCTAAAGTGAATTTTTTGTTTTCCATTCTGGTGCTGTATTTCTGATTGATGTTTCTTGCTCGATTGTCAGGGAGAACTTGTATCTGATGATCTTGTCGTTGGCATCATAGATGACGCTTTGAAGAAGCCTTCATGCCAAAAAGGTTTTATCCTCGATGGATTCCCCAGGACTGTGGCCCAGGCTGAGAAGGTTCTTTTCTTTGCTACTTATATAATACACAGTACGGGTGATAAGAACCTATATGGCCTTAACTCTTTCGATAGTCACTATTTGATTGATAAACATGATCACAGGGGTAGCTTTACAGAGAAATATCGAATAAGTAAAATTAAGACATCAATTTTCTCAAAATCTTAGCTCTCATGTAGAGGAGTGTTGAAAACAGTGATCGGGAGCCAATGTAGCTAAATTTCAGGTTCATGTGTGATCAACCCATACTAATCCTGCTATGATCTATTTACTGCAGCTTGATGAGATGCTGGAGAAACGAGGAGTGAAGGTTGACAAGGTTCTCAATTTTGCTATTGATGATGCAATACTAGAGGAGAGAATAACAGGCCGTTGGATCCACCCGTCCAGTGGTAGGACATACCACACCAAATTTGCACCTCCCAAAGTGCCGGGAGTCGATGATGTAAGAGTCTAATTGAGTAGTCTCCACTTTTTATCATCCGGTTCATCTATTCTGCCTTTGACATTTCTCTTATGTAGTATACAAAATATAGTTCCTATTACATACCAGAAACTTAGCGGTCTTTGCACCAGATAATTGAACATTTGTTCATACTCAGCTTTCCACAATGCTGACATGACCTTCCTTGTAATCAATTTAAGTCTTCTGAGAGGGATCAAATGCGTTTTTCTTTTTTCTTTTTGACCTATTATCACCTTTAGCGCCGCTAATGTATTACTTATTTGGTTATGCTGCTTCTGTTTTGTTTAGGTCACTGGAGAACCCCTGATTCAGAGGAAAGATGATACCGCAGCTGTCCTCAAGTCAAGGCTGGAGGCTTTCCACAGGCAAACCGAACCTGTATGCATTCTCCCTTGCATATGAGTTATATTTTCTCTTGCTGAGTTGTGTGACTCTTCTTTTTATGGTAGAATATTTTCGAAATAAGAACAGTGGTGACCTCACTGGTCTGAGCTTCTAATTACTCCCATCTCGTACTAATCATTATCTAAAACTTTGTGTCGAGTTATGCAAATTGTTTCCTAAAGGAAAATCCGAAAGGATTTTTGCTCAACCGAATAATCCGTTGACCATTTAAACCAGCTTTCGTTGACGGGTTCACCCCAACAAAGTAGCTTGTCACCCAACGGGTTGTTGTGCAACACTGATCATGATTTAAGCTGCATATTTTTTTTGTGTTAAAAAAAAAAAAACCCATTGTGTTGTTCAAGTTACTGCACTTGGGATTCCCTTCTGTTCTTTTCTCTGGTACTGATGATCTCTTTCTTCGCAAATGACGATTTCATGCATCATGGTTTCTTCAGTGTCTCTGTGCTGGCTGTCTATGAAAAGGGTGTGCTACTATTGAGTGTTACTCGTGCTTTTGTTTGCTGGGAAGGATCGGGAACAAGCTAACACGGTTGTGTGAAAGTGCAGGTGATTGATTACTACAACAAGAAAGGAGCAGTTGCCAACATTCATGCCGAGAAACCACCCAAGGAAGTCACCGTTGAAGTTCAGAAGGCAGTCTCATCTTAAAGATGGCGTTCGCATTCTCCTCCCAGGGCTGAGGCCTGTGGACTAGATTAATTGCTTAGTTCTTGAGTTTTTTTTTGTTTTTTTGGAATCAAATTCGGACAATTTGTTGGCTCATTTAAGCGGCTTCTCTATTTATTTTTGCCAAATGTAAACTGTTTCTTTTAGCTAGCTAGATGCAACTGAGCTTAAGGTTAAAATTATACTCTCGGATGGATCTTTTGGGTCATCACCTCACTAATTTCACAGAGCTTGTTTGCTGTGGTTTTCGCTAAGCTTTGAGCTCAACCTCGCTTGATTTGTTGTCAATAGGCTATATCGTGAGATATAGACAGGTCGTGCAAATGTTTCCCATACAAAGGCGAGTTGAAAGCTTCTAGCAGGTTAATGAATTCAAATTACTGAGGCTAGAATCAAATTGTCATCGAACTGATTATAGGATCTACAAGTACACAAAGCTATTGCAATCGATTGCACGTTGTGGCAGACCATTACATGCCTACTTCAACAAAGATGAACCCAATGCTGGAGCTGACAACGTTAAAGATGATGAGTAGCAGGCAACATGAATGTGATGTTCATGCATCAACGGTAATCTTCTGATCGAGATGAGAGAACTCCTCGAAAAATGCCTTGAAATGCTCGTAGGAGTGCCTCACATCATCCACTGCACACATCTCTCTTATGCTGTGCATTGAGAGCTGTGGAGCGCCCACGTCGACTGTTCGGATTCCAACACCACTAGCTAAGATTGGCCCAATGGTTGAACCGCAAGGCATGTCATTGCGAACGACAAAGTCCTGCACATAGAACAGATTCTTAGAAATAGTTTTGCAAACATTGCTAAGAGACATCAATTCCCTCACCAACCATGCTTGAGAAAACGCTACCATTAAACGAGAAGTGCTCATGGTAACTGGGAACTTAATATTCTAGGTTCAACACGGCACAGGCAAAAGAAAACGGAATCTTAGTGGGCATGAACTTCACTAGAATGAATGTTTCCTATAGCACAAGCGGTGAGAACGGATTCTTAGTGTAAAAACGGATTACCCCATCTCTTGCAGCAATTTACCATGATTTCTTAACACCAATTTCCTAAATTTACGGCACATACACTCATACAGCATATCATTGTTTACTAACCTGGACAGGCAGGTCGTGTTTGCGAGCTATCTCCTTGAATAAGAAGGATGTAACAGAATTAGTTGCATATCGTTGATTTGCGTTGTGCTTAATGACTAGGCCTCCATGCATCTTTGGTTGATGATTCTCGTCGTGTTTGTCCTGGAGATGAGTAACAAAAAATATCAGACAAAGACAAAAGCAATGTAACAAAAGGATAAAATGACAATTAAGATAAAGTGGTAAGTACCATATAGTTGGGATGCAAAGCATGTGCCATATCAGCAGAGACAAGGAAACTTTTCTGGATTGTTTGTTTAATGATCTGAATCAATGGCAACGAGTTAAATGAACAAATCAGAAGAGAGGTAACAAGAACATTGTTATAGCAAACGTAATCAAAACCTGCAAACAGAAAAAGAAAATCATCTTACACACTGAAACATTGATCGTGCAAATGAGGCCAGAGAAGATGAAGATTAACTGATGCAACCATAATCTATATCAAGCGAGACAACCGGACAAATTAGATAAGTCAGCGACAAGTATGCAGCTCCGGTTTAGCACTTGATCAAAAAAATTTCCTACAAGCATCATATAAGAATCCCCTTCCCTCAATTCATTAATCCAACAATCTCTAACAGTAGCTTGCCACAGAATTGGTGAGGCAATTTACACAAAGAGAGTTACCCCGACATGCTCTTTTGAAGAAACGCAAATCTCGGGCTCATCTCGTGCCATATGTTGGCAAGGGGAAGAATATGTCAAATTTTCATATAAAAATTTGGAGAATCAGAATGTTAGAAGGAAAAAAAAAAAGAGAAAAAGAAACTCAGAAAGAACTTGATTGACTAAGTTGATGAGAAACTACAGAGGAAAATAGAGTTCATAAATACCTGAGAGTATGAGGAAAAGGAATTCACTATTCTTGATAGAGCATCAAGCATGACTGGAGATCCAGCTCCTTGTGCAGAATTAGATCCTACTTCTTCATGATCAAAAAGTGCCACCATTCTGACACCAGTTTCATCTTCAAGGCTACTTTCTGAAGATGTTGCATCTATCAAGGCCTGGCAAAGTAAATGACCGGTTGAACCAACTAGAATGAAAGACAAAAAGGACTATAAAACCCAGGGTTTCAGTTTGTTCAAACAATGTCAAAAAGTCATAAACTACCATAAACTATTTGCAAACTTGGTATACATTTTACCATGACTACACGACTCACTAAGCTCGAACAAGAGAGAGCAAGCAAAAAGTAAAGAACAAAAGGCACAAAGATTTAACATAAGAAAGTGGCGAAAACAAATGATACCTTCAAGGAACAAAATGACATGCAGAGATTATCTAGCCTTCCAGAAAAGACAAATTCTTTCATGGCACCACCTATGATACTTGGTTGAGTATCACAAGCTTGTAACTCAAAGTCACAAATATTGTCAGGCTCACATCCAGCATGGTTTGCAAGATGCTGCAACAACACAATATTTAATACAAAATGGTAAGATGACACTATGACAGAGAAAAGGACAAAGATTAAGATGTAATTATGTATTCGACGTAACAATCAAAGCAGAATCTGATGGCTGTTTGTATTATCATGCTTAGAAGACTCATGGAACCCTTGAAAATAATAGTATAGCACAAAAGAAATTCGTAATATAGAAATAAAGTATAACCGTCAGGCTCATAGTTTCCAAACCTTGAGAAGAAGAGGATGGTGCTTTTGATTGTCAGACTTTGCTTTCCCCACTGGTCCATTTTCTGCAGCATCTTTGTTCAACTCGCCCTGGATAAATAATTCAAGATGGGTTAGAAAAGGAGGATTCTTCAGCTAAAGAAAAGTGAACGAGTTCTAAGTTGATCAGAAATATTCATTTAGCTACCAATTTACCTTGACGGTCGTAGCCAATATAGGAACAAGATGGTTCTGTGTATTTGGCTTAAACCCATCATTAACATCCCTATTAGAAGAATGACAATATCAGAAAGATTTCAGTCAATATTAAACAGCACGAATAAAAAACGTAAAAACAATTTTTGACAATGATCTTGTCGTATGATTGATAAAAAAATATACCTGTCCAAGTGAATAGCCAAGGTAGGGACTCTGATAATGGGTTCTTGTACTCTAACAAGTCGATGAGAGTAAGAAGTAGAACCATCTTTTTCTTCTCTGAGAATCAATCTTCCGGCCACAGTCAAGTCCCTGTCGAACCATGTATACCACAATCCACCCCCATAGGTTTGGATGCCGACCTCCAAGTAACCCCCTTTAGTTACCTAAGAAGCCAAGAAAAGGATTTGTGACGGTTATATAATAGCAAACTGTAAAAAAGAACATAGATAAATGCGCAGGAGGTATAAATCCACTACGTGAAACATGAGAAGTATAAATACGAATTTCCAAATCCACAAGTCAAATTCTGGGCTCTAGACACATCCCCAACAGTCTCTAACAAGAATTGGGCTCAGAGCATCACAAAAAATGTAATATATATTATATACTAAGCAAATCGAGTGGTTCTGTCTTCAACTGAGACCTTTTGATCTTGACCGTTCAATTTTAATTCTATGATTTTGACAATATACTACTAAATAAGAATATAAATATAATTAATAATCAAAATAAAACAAAAAATTTACAATAAAATTTATTGGTAAGTTGATATATTTTGGTTTAATTTTATCAGATACAAATATAATTCAAATATCTATCAAATCTATGACTCATATCTAATAGTACTAATTTAATCGATAACAGTTAACGAAAATAAACAAAAAAACAATAATATTTAATTTGAAAAATATTTGATAAATAAGATTATTCATATTTAATACTTCCTTCATTCCAAAATTTTTGCATCGTTGTGTCAAATTGGTCCGTCCGAAATTGTTTGCATCCTTTCCATATTTGTAAAGTATTATGTGGTTAGGAATTAAAGTAGATGGAAAGAGAAATATTATGTGATTGAAAATTAAAGTTAAAAAGGAAAGAAGGTAAATCCAAATTTGCATGCATAAAATGAATGTTGAAAAAATTATGGAATGGAGAAAAATACTATTTTATCACTAATATGTCAGTTAAAAAAGATATCATCTCTTTCTTCTATCGTATGACCAAAACATTTTATTTTTTCTTCTTTTTTGTCATAATGCACGATGGAAAAACTAGTAACAAATTGAGTATATATAAGTGTAAACAGATAACCTCAATAAAAACAGGTTACAACCGTTCAATGAAAGCCAAACATTGTTACAGAGATAAAGAACCCGATACATGCAAGAACTTTTTACAGAGATAGCATGAAGCAAAACCAAACATTGTGTACTCAACAACCTCGTAATTCAAATCCACATATCATAGAAGATATACTACCTTTGATGTCGGCTTCAACTTCAAGCATGGACTATCAGTATGAGCACCGACTATATAAATACCATTTCCAGCAACATACCTGAAAAAACAACGAAATAACATGCCACAAATCATATAATACATGATATGGAAGTTCTTTATACATCACAACTACATAAACTTCCATCGGAATCTTAAGCAAAAAAGCTATTCTAACTGGTATGTTATTCCTTCCATCACTCCATGACCAAAAGTAAAATCGATCTACCTAATAAAATGACAAGCAGCATAAATCTGCCATCATACTTACAATGTCAACTCGACAATTACAAAAGCACCACCATAGAACATTGCACAACTATCCAATCTCGTAACTAAGTACTCGCATACACATAGCACCCAAACATTTACGGTTTATCTAAACATCAAATCATCACCAACACAATCAACTCAAGCTCCTCCAAAGACGTATCACATCTCATCTCATCAACATACTTTTTACCGATGGCGAAGGCGACAACGGTGGAATGATTCCTGGTAAAGAAATACTTCCTCCCGACCTCCAACTTCCACTCCTCCCTCTCCGATATCCTCTCGAATCCCGCACTCTCCAATCTCCTCTTCGCCTCATCTTCAAACAACAACAACAACACAATCAAAACATCAGTTCAGTATTAAATCAAATCAGACGCAGAAAACAACATCACAACATCATGGGAATGAAAATCTCAACGCACCGACGGCGTGGAAGGCGGTGGGAGATGCGTTGAGGAAATCGACGAGATCGGCGGCGACTGAGTGGGAGTCGGCGGCGTTGGTGTTCGATTTCGCCATTATTGAGGTGTGGAGAATTGAGTATAGAGAGAGGGGCTGATTGATAGGGTTTTGAATTGAAGTGAATAAATTGGAAGGGAATTTGATGATTGTTAACACAAACGTATGGGGATACGAAAGAAAAAACGTGCAATGAAAGTGGTGGATTTTGAGTAATTTCGTGTTCCCAAAGAAACAGATTTTGCAGTTTTTTTTCCCTTCAAGTAGTGTTGATTTAGTAATAATCTGTTACTTTTTTTATTATCAAGATATTATATGGATATGTTTTTTTTTTATTCTTACCATCCATGTTTGTATGATGTTTGAAAAATAAAATGTACATTTTTGCTATAAAACACATCGGTTTTTTATTTATGTTTGTGTCGAAGAATCAATTTTGTTTGATATATAAGGTCCATAAAATAAACCATATAGATGATAATAAATGAGAAAAACAGAAATCAAATTCATTCTAATTCTATATCGAGAAACAAACTTTATTAAAAATCCGAATTGATATTAGAAGAAGACCTATTAATATATATTTTTAATATTTTGTTTAAAAAGATGGTGTACGCAGTCTAAATTCGTTTTAAGTCCTAAGTTATACATACAGTCAATTGTGTAGACTTTTTTTGGTCAATGTTGTAACTTATGCACAAATGTAATATGCAAAGTGTACGATTTGATCATCCTTCCAAGTGTAACTCGTGTGAAGTTCAAGTACAAATGAACATTTTGGTTTTTCTATACGAACACAAATGGAAACCGTATTTCTCAAAGAAGCTTTGTCCCCCTAACATATAACGACTCACCGACAATTTCAACAGGATGATCTATTATTGCCAATGTTGCCACAGCTGATCAAAATACATTTAGTTACCATTGTGGGAACTTATGGCACATGAATCACAAAGTTCATACTCGGAAGCTATACCAGAGTTTTATTGAGTATATAGATTGCTCGAATCATTCTTTTGTTTAGAAAGTACTCCCTTCATATTTATAAATTGAATTATAACATTATACAATAATAATATTATTTATTATATATTTTGATATTTTATTTTTTTATTAATAAACAAATGTTCTTTTTTTTCTAATATTATAATTCATAATTTATATTATAATTTTTTTATTTCACGATAAATTTATAAAAAATATCATTTTTTCATTCCACGATCATTCATAATATGTCGGTTTTATGATTTGTGTGAGAAAACATTGTTAGGAGTATATGACTTTGATGTTGAAATTCATATTTCTCATGTCAAATACAGTTCAACTAAAGGTTTATCTAAAAAACGAGACAACATGATCAGTCTCAAAATTCAATCAACAAACATTACATATAACACACACAAAACCCTGTTAGCTGCTTCGCGCCAAAACACCAAAACAGAAACCCAACAGAACACACTGCTTCACCATCCCATCAATTCTCAAACTACCCCTCACAAACCCTCAATTCTCCCCCAAACCACAACAACCTCACACAAAATCCCTCAACACTCAAGGGCATTTCCCAAACCCTCTCATCTCATCATCTTCTTCAACAACCCCATCAAGATTCCCCTTTCAGTTAGTTAGTTATTTACAAACAGAAATCTCAGAGCTCGAAACCATTCATCAATGGCGAGAGCAAGGAGCGTCAAGACCCCGACGATGTCCGAAACCCCGTCTCGATTCCTCCATCTCCTCTCCCTTTCTCCTCTCAATTCCATCCCCAAATCAGCAAAGCCTCCAAAACTCATCAACCTCTCTTCTTCATCCTCATCTCCCCCTTCGTCGTCCCTTCTCTTCTTCTCCATCATCGCTTTGATCTCGTCCTCGATACTCTTCCTCCTCTCGACTCACACCTCGAGCTCGATCCCAAGCTCTCCTTCCCCGTGTTCGATCGATTCACCTTCTCCGTCACTCCCCCATTTCTCGCTTGCTGCGATTTCAGACAGTGATCGTGATCATGATCGAGGGCCGAGCCTGTCGAGGACGGAGATGATGCCGTTGCCGGTGAGGGGAATGGAGAGGAGGAAGAGGGACACTGTGAGTGAATTGGAGGTGGAGTTTTGGAGACAACCGGACGGGGAATGGTATAGGCCGTGTTTGGAGTTCGGTATCGAGTACAGGAGGGGATCGGCGGCTGTTGCGAGAGAGAAGAGGCGGTTCGTGATGGTTGTTGTGTCGGGTGGGTTGAATCAGCAGACGAATCACATTGTTGATGCGATTGCTATCGCGCGGGTTCTGAGGCCCGCGATTGTTGTTCCCATCTTGCAAGTCAATTTGATCTGGGGCGACCAAAGGTTCATCGATTGTTCGTTAGATGCATTCGCGTTATGTTAATCTTGGTTTCATTTAGATTATGACTTCGTTATGGTAAAAATTGTGTTAGGCATTGAGATGACAATTAAGTGATAGGTTTTCGTGACGTTTGTGTTGATTTTATCTGTTATGTTTACTGTTTACAGTGAGTTTTCGGGTATATTCGATGTGGAACACTTCAAGAGGAATTTACAAGCTGATGTTCGAGTAGTGTCCTCACTTCCCTCGACACATCTCGTTTTGACTCAGACAGTTGAGACACAGATTCCATTCGACATAACCCCTCTGTGGTTTCGCACCAGATTCTCCAAACAGGCAGCTTACTAGGAAATCGAGAAGTATTGAACAAAATCTTAGATGCAAAAAGGGTTGATTGTGGTTTGTTTGTAGTAATAATTTGTTGTTTTTGTTTGCGGTTTATAGCTAAATGAAGAGGGGTTGATTGTGATAAAAGGGTTGGATTCTAAGCTCTCCAAGAATCTGCCTCCTGATCTACAAAATCTTAGATGCAAGGTGAATTACGCTATTACGTGTTTCCATAGTTTCTGTGTTCTGTGTAACGGATTCCGTTTAGTGTGCGAGTTGTGTTAATTGGGATTGTGATCAAGGTAGCATTTCATGCACTGAGGTTTGCTCAGCCTGTTTTGGAGCTTGGGAACCGGCTAGCAAGGCGAATGTGGATTGAGGGTCCATATGTCGTGATCCATCTCCGACTGGAGATGGATGTTTGAGTTCGAACTGGCTGCCTTACCCGGCTAGGGAGTAAGTATGACGATCAGATCAGCCAGGAACGGAGCGTTCGTCCAGAGTAATTCACTGGAAGGATCAACATGAGCTATTCTGAGCGTCGCCTTGCTGGTATTTGCCCTCTGAATGCATTTGAAGTCACCAGGTATAATGAACTTGAAATAATGTTTGGGTGATCAATTCTGATATATAGTTTCATGCTGTGTTTTGGCTACGGCTGAGATTGTGTTACATGGTGCATAATTCAGACTTCTGAAGGCACTAGGAGCACCAAGAAGCACGAGACTGTACATAGCCGGAGGACAGCCATATGGTGGCAACAGGGCTATGAAGCCGCTGGTGAAGGAGTTTCGGAACTTGACGACCAAGGAGACGTTGGCTTGAGGAAATGAACTTGCGCCCTTCATCAACAGATCATCTGTCATGGTTGCATTAGACTACATAGTCTTGCTGAGCAGCGACGTGTTCATGCCTTCCCACGGCGGGAACATGGCCAGGGCAATGCAGGGTCATAGAGCCTACTCTAGTCACCGCAAGTTCATCAAGCCAAACAAGAGAATGATGCTTCCATTCTTCGAGGACGAGTCCATCTCAGAAGATGAGTTCGGCGCCATCATCAGGAAGCTGCACGAGAAGTTTTATGGGCAGCTGGAATCAAGGACAGGTAAGAGAGGAAGGAATCGACACAGAGATGTCATTGCGTATCCAGTTTGCGAGTGCATGTGTAGGCATAATCTTCATCATCATCAACTAAGTTACTATAGGAAACACAAGTTATCTGCTAAAAATGAGAAGCAAATAGTATACAATAACTAGATGAGCCTCCAAGTATCAATATGGTACACAGGGTTATGAGTAGGAGTTCAAATAATCACAACATCAACAGAAGGCGGGAACGTCTGGGCAAGCTATTTTGCACGTTCTCTGTTTCCCTCATCTTTCTCTGCTCGACGACCTGTCTTATCTCGAGAATCCAAAGTAACCTTTTTTCAGCTTCGGCGCATTTTGAACTAAGTAGGAAACGAACTCTACGTGAGTACGTCCCTTCTACACCCGATAAATCTGTCTACATGGATAACCTCTAGGTAGAGCATCTCGGACTTTGATATGTACATCGTAGCTCTAGTCAGTTCTGTCTCCGAATCCCACTCCTTATACCGCTACTTCCTCCATCACAGCTGAAAACCATCATCATATGTCAAGTAAGTTACAAATTAGTAATCATTGCCTTGGAGGAATAACTTAGAACCCTAAGGAGCGCCTTGAAACCGGTGGTCACAATTGAAAGTCAATGATCAACAAATTTGGTAGAGGATGTCAATAATCAATATCATAGCTATTTGCTAAAAGGAGTGGACCGGAAGTTTGATTTACTGCTACTTGTATTGCTTTCGAGGATACACGAAGAGCACTTTGACAAGTTTGAGCTTCCAAGAATCAGGAGTTCAATAAAAGACAGGTCCTAGACATTGATTTTCAATTTAAAGAACAAGTCTCGTCATGATCTTTGACGAAGAACGGAGAGGCCTGCATTTGAATGAGATCACGAGCTGCCATGAAAACTCATACGTCATGCGACAAGATAACAACCCTCAAATCTTTTCTACGGTATAAATAGACAACCATTGCCATTTACTTTCACTCAGCAACATGGACGCATCGAAGGGGTTAACAGCAAGACAGCTCCTATTGTAATACATTGTTTTCACAAGAGCACATTTCACAGTAGGTATGATACATATGTTCTACTGAAACCACTGCAGCTTTCCTTGAAAGCAACATTAATTCACCTATTAAGCTATCAACATGTTTTACCAATGTCAGCTCTCGCCATAAGGTTTCAATCAGCACCAACGAAACATGAGCTGTCATGGAAATGCCCGCTAATTTTCCCAACCAACCATCATCTTAGAGTTGTTAGCATAAGTTGCGAGCTTGAAACAATAAACAAGATCCTTAACAAATCCCGCTTCTCATGGGATGAGCACTACTCTATCCAGCAACTCTCGAGGGCGCCTTCATGCTTTTCTCATGGACTTCATTTAGATAAGGAGCCAAATGTTTATATCTGTTGACAAAGCGTTCCAAGAATTCAGCTTCTGTTTCCACCAGAGCCGAATAAAGGCCAAAGCTCTTCTTGATCAGCTTCTTATCTTTCAGAACCTGCAACACGGCGTGCCTTGGACGAACCTTTTTCTCCATACTAGACATCAGCATTGCAGGTGGGGCCGCTATAAACTTGGGATCATACCCGCGCTCCTTCATGAAAAAATCCAACCCCCTCTTGAGTTTACCTTCCGACACCGTTAGAGTATACGGATTCGCTCTCCCCAATGCCACTGTATCCGAATCGACCCACCCATAACTCTTGAACAATACCATCTTGGACTCCCACTTCTTGTCACTGATCGATCCAAACGCATGTATAGCAAACAAAAACATCTTCGAATCCCCATGAAGTCCCAACGTACTTTCCACCTTATCAACTACATTCCTCAACCACGACGGATTCCCACAAAAGAAGCACAAGTCCCACAACATCAACCTCCCAATAGTCTCATCATCCAATCCCTTCGATCTCAACAGATTCAGACCCGCTTCAAGAAACTGAAGCGTCGGCAACCCGTGACCGGGATACAAGCGCTTGAGTGCCTTAACAATATTCTCATCACTACCCAAAATCAACCTCAGGGTATCGAACACAGGCAAAATCGAGGACCTCAAACTTGACTGCAGATAACAAACATAACAACCTCATTTCTATTCATACCAAGTCCCTCTAAAACCCTAATTTTGGGCTCTGGGGTGCCCACTTTCATGGATAGGATCCGAGGGTAACAATTGATGATAGATTTCATCTGGGTATTTTCGAATCCGCATTTTTGGAGGAATTCGTCACTGGGTTTGCGGCTTTTGTGGATTTGAACCTGCCTGCCTTATTTGCTGTTGAAATTGCTTTGTCTAAGGGAAACCCTAATGAGTTGATTAGATAATTGATTGCAAGATCGGATTTTTGGGATGCAATGACTGATGTTGAGTACAAGACAGTGTTTGAGGAGTGAGGGAGAGGGGGGGGGGGGGGGGG